>CAUYRH010103579.1:0-33298 GCA_963574655.1 Perodicticus potto | reverse complement strand
CCCCCCCCCCCCCCCCCCCCCCCCCCCCCCCCCCCCGAAAGGAGCGGTTCATGTGCAGGTGCTCCATTTTTGTATCTTTGAGAGTCTCTTTGAATCTTTTACTCATGTTTTATTGAACTGTTTGTCATCTTACTATTTAATTGTAAGAATTTATACATCCTGGATTCAAGTCCTTAATAAATATTTTACAATTTTTTTTTCTGGTCAAAAAAAACCCAACAAACTTCAGGAGGGAAGATGGAGTACTCAACAGTTTGTATGCAACAACTTATCAGCCATAACTAAATGAGAGAATAAATTTATAAACAGATGGTTATTTAGATAAAAATCAATAAAAGTGAATCACCTGTTCATTCATTCCAACCATATAAATTTCAAATGAATATTCAAACTGAATATTGAAGAGTTTAAAATGAAATGAAAGTTCTCAAAGAGTATTTTGAAAGAACTATTAAGAACACAAAATCTAATGGTCAAAAACGAAAAAATATATCAATTTAACTTCTTCAAAAAATAAAAATTGGTATAGAGCAAGAAAAGATTTATAACAGTAGTTCTTAAAATCAGTAAGAAAACAGAAAGCAACCAATGGAAAACAGACAAATTATACAACTAGCCAGTTTACAGAAAAGAAAATCAAATGTCTCAAACATATAAAGAGTCTCATGTTCACCACTAAAGAGACAGAAATTAAAACTAGCTCATCACTGGCCTCTTTCCAGAATGGCATAGATAAAAAAGTTTAATTAGACAATTACTAAAAGGGTGAGTGTCATATAAATACTGTCACATGTACTTTCTGGTATCTTTTTGAAGATAATTTACCAATACCTATAAGCTAATACTTTTTTATTGTCATGTTACTAGTTAAGTAATTCAAACAAAAAAAGACAAATGAAAAATAAAAGACAGGAAGTAAGAAGTTTTGTCTTGCTTATCTTTGTGGCCCATAGGACTCATGAATAAATCTTATGCATCAATTGTTAAGGCTGTTTTTAAATCCATTCCAGAAAAAAACAATAGTAGTATTTTCTTCAAGCTGAGAAATTTTACAAAGGGTATCCTCTCAGAAAACAAGGGCATCTGCGATCCCACAGTGAAGATTATCCTAACTAGGAAAATATTAAAAACACTTCTTTTAAAATCAGGACTAAGACAAAAGTCTGAACACTTTTTTTTTTGACACGGAGTCTTACTATGTCACCCTTGGTAGAGTGCTGTGGCATCACAGCTCATAGCAACCTCAAACTCTTGGGCTTAAGCGATTCTCTTGCCTCAGCCTCCCAGGTAGCTGGGACTACAGGCGCCTGCCACAAGGCCCGGCTAATTTTTGGTTGTAGTTGTCATTGTTGTTTTTAGCAGGCCCAGGCTGGGTTTGAACCCTCCAGCCCTGGTATATGTGGCCGGCACCCTACTCACTGAGCTACGGATGCTGAGCCAAACGTCTGAACACTTTTAATGACCTACCCAACACAAGACAGCAGCCTAATAGCCCACAGCAACCTCAAACTCATAAGGCTGAAGAGATAGTCTTGCCTAAGCTTCTAGAGTATCTGAGACTACAGGACACACACCACAACGCCCAGCTAACTTTTCTAAAAAATTTTGTTTCTTAAAGACATCAATTATGATACCGACAAATACCACAAAGCATCTCAGAATAAATTTAACAAAATAATGTGTAAGACTGAAATACAGAAAATTATAAAACTTTGTGGAATGATATTAAAGACAACTTGTAAAAAAGAAATGAAGAGAGAACCCATGTTCATGGATTAGAAGACAATAATGTAATGATAAGGAGTCTCTTCAAACTCTTAAGATTCAATACAACTTCCCCGAAGACACCACACTGCTTCACGTATCCACACATCTACAAAGCTCTTTCCTCCTCTAGTACACCATCTACAGGCCTACTTGCCAACTCCACATTTTCTAAACCCCAATCTCATATAAAATTCTACTTCATCCTGAAATTTCTTCTTACTTGATGAAATCTTCATTCATTGACACCAGTACTTAAAACTTATTCCCATAATTTTGAACTTCACCTTTTGTTGCAAATGCCACCTATAATTTAAGTGTGGATTAATAGGGATGAACTGTGCCCTTAATCTTCTCTTAATTCTCATCTACACATATAAATGGCTAGCAGCACAAAGTATGTTTAAAAAAAATGAATGTAAAGGTGAAACTATTTTCATTTTTTTGGTACCAACAACCAAGATGCTCAATACAACAATTTAATGATCATCAAACTGTCGGGAATGGCAAGTGCCATCACTAGAAGCAATGAACACAGTAAGAAGGAGGGAGCACAAGATAAGTCATGCTATCGAGCAGCACAGACGTCAGTCAACACTACTAAATAAAGGCAAATGTGAAACAATCCATTACACAAGATGAGAGAATGAAAGGAATCTCAAAGAATTTGGGGTGAAATACCTTCTTTTGATCATTTTAGTTACCAATATAATCCTTACAGTTTCACAGTGAAGTTATTAACAAAAATCCCTGATTGGAGGTCCCCAAGACCAACCTCAGGTTCAGAAATTTGCCAGAATTCATAGGACACAACATACATTTTTGCAGGCATGACTGAGATTTATTACCACAACGTAGTGAGTATACATAGCCAGATCTCCAGGTAGAAAGACGCAGGTAGAGCCTAGAGGAATTCATATGCTGACTTTCTATTCTTTCTTCCTCTCATGAAGAGTCACAGTAAGTATACTCTTTCCCCACTAACGTACACAATGTATCTGTACAGAGAAGCCTGCTAGAGACCAAAGTGTTTACTGTGGATGTAGGCATCCTCTGCCTCGCACATACCAAGATTCCAAAATCCTGGGAGGAAGGCAAACCATACTTTGCACAAAGACATTAGGCACAGTCAATAATCGGCTTGGATACCTTGAATTGTCTCCAGTATAATCATCGCATTTTCCTAATTCTCCTCTACAGTGAATAGAGAAATACGAAGGCAAATGTTTCATTTTTCTCATCGGAACACATACCCTGGAGAACCAGGAGGAGAAAAAAGCAAGCCTTAGGTTATGGCAAACGGATTTATGGTGCTTCTGTTACTTTTTGTCCAGGCATGTTTAGAAAAGAGTTGTATATATTAGTCATGTTCACTCCATGACTGGGAAATATAACAGAGAATCCATGAAATACTTCTCATATAAAAAGGATCCAAACCTGTTTTTTATGAAATCCTATTTTTAGTATCTGAGCTATCTAAATATACACACACCAACAAAATATCTATGTTATGCCTTGAAATAAAATTTCAGTTACAAAGAAAAGATAATATTATTAGTTAATGTTTGTATCTAGCTTCTAGCATATAAAGTTATGGAGCTCATTCAAAAAGTTTATTTAACAGTCATAGTATATGAAACAAAACTTTATTCTTTTTTTTTTTTTTTTTTTGAGACAGAGCCTCAAGCTGTCACCCTGGATACAATGCTGTGGCATCACAGCTCACAGCAACCTCTAATTCCTGGGCTCAAGCGAGTCTCTTGCCTCTGCCTCCCAAGTAGCTGGGACTGCAGGCGCTGGCCACAACGCCCGACCGTTTTTGTTTTTGTTTTGATTGCGGCCGTCTTTGTTGTTTGGCGGGCCCAGGCTGGATTCGAACCCGCCAGCTCAGGTGTACGTGGCTGGTGCCTTAGCCCGTTGAGCCATAGGCGCAGAGCTACAAAACTTTATTCTTAATAAACAACGTTGAACTTTTAAGGCAATCCTGGAGGCATCATCCAGGCCAGTGGTTCTCAACCTTCCTAATGCCGTGATGTATTTTCATTGTTACAATGAGGTCGCAACCCACAGGTTGAGAATGGCTGAATTCTAGGCCATGATCTGGTATGTACATTATAAAAACAGCTGCTTTCAATTTCAATAGTTTAAGAAGTATTTATGGCCTTTATCACAGAAATTCTAGCTCCAGAAAGAATCCTAATCCCTAGAGGATAACGACAGTTACGATAAATGCGCAGATACACAAAACTATACGTATGCTGTTCTGTATGTGCCAACACTGATTCAACTTTTCATGAATAAACCAATTCTTAAAAACTTGACAGTCCGAAAGTTAGAGAAATACTGTCATTTAAGTGAAGATCACTGTGGCAGTGAAAATACTCCACAATATGCCATGAAATTTTTTCCCACGACAATTATTTTTATGAACTATTTAAAAAATCGTTTGCTGGGCGGCACCTGTGGCTCAAGGAGTAGGGAGCCGGCCCCACATACCAGAGGTGGCAGATTCAAACCTAGCCCCAGCCAAAATAAAATAAAATAAAATAAAAATAAAAGTTGTTTGCAATACTTAATAACATAAAATAAAAATGAATTTCTAATAAGTTTATCTTTTGAGTAATATTAAATATATGTTTACTTGGACAAAATAAAGTTAATATCATTCTCATCTTATTTAAAAAAGTAAATAAATAAAAAGTCTCACATTTAGAAATTCTTAGTCAATATTTCACTTCATAATAGTCACTCCATAAAATAGTTACCCTTAAACTCATAATTATGTTTTATAATTGAATTATAAATAAGAATTGAATTTATAATTTTGCCTACTTTGAAGAGACTATTTTAAACTTTCCAATTTTTAAGCCAGAAGTAGACCAAGCTTTTCCTCTCTTTTTACAAATTAGGTTAACTGGAACAAAACATACTTCAGTGGTCTGTGCAGTTATTTAAGCTCAGTGATGACAGAAATGAAACTATTATAGATTCCAGGTCCCTTGAATGCTATAAAGCCTTGTGTACCACCCTCATGCTGTTGAATTTAACCTAAACTCAAGGCCTCTAAAAGAAAAAGTTATATGTATAAAGAGAAAATGTGATTAAATGCAGAGCTGTCCAATTTCATAACATATCATAAAAAGTCCAAAGTTTTAAAAGGCTAGTATGACACAGTCAAAACATTCACGTGGCCAAGTTTCTGGCATCCTGCCGCAAACCTAAAAATTATCAAGTCCTAAAAGTGTAAGTGCTATGAAAAGAAAGAGGTCACAACGAAGCTATATACCAAAATGATTCTACAAATCTTTGAACTTAAAGATCTGAATTAAAATTGGGTGTTTGGGCTCGGCGCCTGTGGCTCAACGGGCTACGGCGCCAGCCACGTACACCTGAGCTGACAGGTTTGAATCCAGCCCGGGCCCACCAAACATCAATGATGGCTGCAACCAAAAAATGGCCGGGCGATGTGGCGGGCGCCCGTTGTCCCAGCTACTTGGGAGGCAGAGGCAAGAGACTCGCTGTGAGCTGTGATACTACGGCACTCTATCCAGGGTGATGGCTTGAGGCTCTGTCTCAAAAAAAAAAAAAAAAAAACAATTGGGTGTTTGGGAAGAATCCTAACAATATGAATAAAAGTTCGACTTTTTTCCTCACTAAAATAAAATATACATATATACATACAAATACATATATATGTGTGTGTGTGTATATCTCATGATGTGAATTTTTTCTCCCCCCAAAAGGCTATTAAAGTGATAGGATGCATTTTATAGTGGATGTCATCTTGGAATCCAAGAATATCATAAATCTTTTGTTAAAAATCTTGACTTATTTTGGTCACTTTTCTGGCCAAGAAGAGGATAACGGCAATAATTCATAAAGCTCTTGACATCAAATAAAAAAAAAGTCAACATATTACTAAATTTTAATTTGGGAACATTTTGCCACAAAATGGGATGTGAGAAGGAAAAGCAGACACAAAGACATGATTGGGACAATTGTTATATGGGCATTTTTGTTGTAAATGTGGACCTAATCCCAGAATAGAGCAACAAAATCAAACAAACTACCACATCCAAAAATCAACAGACTTAAGGAAGTAAAAGCTAAGATACTAACAGCTAAATTACTTCCTCCTCCATAATAATCTCACTGTTCAATCAAATTCAACTTCACAAATCACTATCAAAACGGACTAAAAATGTTCTTAATCAAGAGTACCACATTTAAGAAGGTCATAATAATCACGGGACTAATGAATCTAAAGTGGAGTTGTAGACAAGCTCATTTGTCAAAAGCTCAGTTTTCCAAACTCTGCCCTGATGACTATTTGTACTTCTAACCTAAACAATAACAGATAATTAAAGAATCTACTCAAAATATTGGCAAGATAAAATTCCCATTATCTCTACATATTTTAAATCAACTAAGTTTCAAATGATTAAAATAAAATTAATATATTTATAATCTTTTATCTCTTAAACAAAAGTGATACATGCAGATTAGATGGTACTGGAGAATTACCTACATCATCCCACAGCCTGTTTTTAAAAAGACAATCCTCTGTTAAGCCTGCATAATTTGTTATGCCCTAAAAAAATTCAGATATGAAGATTTTTGTTCTGTAGCTCAAATCTCTTATGCTTCAGATAAAACCCATCTTATTAAACAGTAGTGTAATTACTCTCATTTCCTCAACGATTGATACCAAAAACACCCGCAAAGTTTTAAGGTAAAAATTAATTACCTTATAAATAATTTAATAATAATTATCAAGAAAGCACATCATATAATATTACCCATAAGCCAAAACACAAAAATTATTCACTGATCTAGTAAAATATTTGCTAATCAAATTAAGTTCCATTTAACCCTAAAAGTTATAAGCCACAAATGTATACTACCTTTGCAAAGAAGAAACCCAAATGCCAAAAGGTTTACTTCGAAGAAACGTTTTAACCTCACGTGAAAAAAACAATAACTTGGATTCATAAATAGATACAAAAATCCTATGCAGACCTCTCAGAACATAGAAATTCTTCCTGGCAACAAATAGTAGGAAAATTTCTACACTTTAAAGAATTGTTCCATGAAGTTTGGTGATAAAATGAAAACAGAGTCAACAAGAATATTAATGTTAATTGCCAGAACTGATTCCTTCACAAACCCTGTTTTCACAACAGCAACCCTTAGTTAGGATTAGGGGAATTAAAAGTTGCTGAACTCAACAATCCCTTCAGTTAAACAAACAGACCCCTCATAGAGCTGTCCAACGCTGCCCAAACTATCCATCCTTTAGTCGAATCAGTCAGTTTCATGAATTGTAGGGTTTATCTTCAAGTCCAGGGCTGACTCAGAGGGTAGCTTGTTCCCTAGAGAAAACAACCAACAAAAATCAGAACAGCTACTGCTCATAAGCTCTTTCAACACCCAAGTGGAAAGGACAAACTTATTGGGTCCAAAAAAATAGTTCAACTTCCTTTCAACTACATAAGTAGCCAGTAAGCCAAAGGCATCTATATGCTCAAGGGCAGTTGTTGATTGCTTTCACTCAGATCAAGACCATTATATTGCTAACCAAGTTTCTAAGAAAAACTATACACAAACCATATGGTTTCTTACCGAGGGAAAAATACGTAGGGAAAGTATAAATGGAAAGTATTAAGGGCCAAAGCTGTTTGTTTCATCTCTGAAAAGCTGTATTCCTAGTGTATATGCTGGGGTGGAGGGAACTGAAGGTCTCTACCCAGAAGTAGTTTAACTTGTCTAGAGTAGCTTTGTTTAATGCTATACAATATAAATCAGTGAAGTGTTATGTAATTCCTTAAATTCAAGATTCTCATTCACTAATTAGAGAAAATATTCTGAATCAAAAAGATTAAAAGAGTTAACATGTTCTTGTTTGAGATCTGAAAGTGACTTGCCTTCCTTAATTATGTTTACCACCACCCCTCAAAAATCAACATGCTTGTTAGCCTCTGAGCATTAAGGTATGCCACAAGAAAACAAGGAACCATATAACCTCTCAAATAATATGCTATTATGGAAAAGAAAGGCAAAATAATAAATAAATAAATAAATAAATAAGAAAAAGAACTTAAGACCTCAAACTAATTTCAGAACACTGAATGTCATTTTGTCCTTTTACATGAAATTAGGTTAAAAGGTTTTCATAAAATAAACACATTACTCAAGCCTACATCCAGGCAGAATTATGAAGGTGATCAATACAACTTTTCATTTGTAAAAATTTATCTACACTGTTAAGTAGTTAAGTGTAAAAATACATCCTAATCAAAATAGTTCCTTGTCATTTCCAAATGAAATATAGAAAATTCTTGATTCTCAGGCAATAATTTTAGTTCCTGAGAGCTAAGACTTGTAGAAGACAACATAGTAATGACCATGCATTGTCTTGAAAATTGTGCACATTTGAATATAAGGATTTGACATTTTGGTAAATCAGGTTCTTTTGTTTTTGTTTTTAAAAACCTTACTAATTCCTCATTTTCCCAGTCATTCTCAACCCTCAACTAAGGGTTCCATAAGAATTAAGCCCTAATAAATTAAAAACACCTGCTGCATGTAATGAATGACAACTGCTACATGTTATCCTTTGGAGAAAAACAAAGTCATTCATTCATATCATTTTCTGTAGTCGGTGGATCAAATGAGGACCCTTTCCTAAGAAAGCTGCAACCTTCCCAGCTTCCTTAATCAATCTATCAACTTACTTGGTAAGTTCCCTCCTACTGAGAAATATACCAGTGATCGCTAGTAAACAGAAACCCGCGCTTTCAGAAATTTTTCAGGGTTCTGCTGCATTTCCAATAGTTGTTTATTGAATCAATAAAATACAAATCCAAGTCCAAATTAGTGTGCATTTTTTTAAAAATATTAGCATGTTAACACTGTTAACACAAACATACTTGCTTTGTGGTGGGTTAGGGTATTTTCCTGCAACCTCAAAATAAAGCCCTTGTCTCTCTCATGTTGCCTCCATGCATAGATAAATTTTTTTTAATTAGGAAGGCAGTGACTCTACAATAAGCTTGATTTGAATGCACATATACTGAGATAAAACTGAACACATGATTTCACAACTATCCATGTGATTTATGATTTTAATGTTACTATATGATAAAAAAATATAGAAAATGAGACTTGAGGAATATAAAGCTAATTGTTATCCTTCACCACTTACCAAGTCATTATACTCAACAAAATACCACACAGCCTTGCTATTCTCACTTGAATAATTTTATGAGTTAGTGTAATAAACTCAACTGTGTAAATGCCAATTTTATCTGTTTTATATAATTTTAGCCCCACTGGGTTCAAACCTGCCACTTTGATGCACAGGGGCTCTAATCAAAGAGCTACAGGCGCCCAGTTGTGTTTTATGTAATTTTAGATTTGGGGGGAGCTACATATAGATTTTACAAGAATACTGCTGCGGCTCACACCTGTAATCCCAGCACTGTGGGAAGCTGAGGAGGGAGAACTGCTTGAGTTCAAGAGTTCAAGACTCGCCTCAGCGAGAGTGAGACACCAACTCATGAAAAAAATGGCAAAAACCCAGCTGGACGCTGCAGCAAGCACCTGTAATCCCAGCGGCTTCCAGAGGCTGAGGCAGCAGGATGCCCACAGTTACAATAGGATGACACCACTGTACTCTGCTCAGGGCACAGGGTAGGACTCTGTCTCAACAACAAAAAAACAAAGACAAAAACAAAACTGTTTGAAAACCACTGTTCTAAGCTCTAATTAAGTTTTGGTTTCCCTAGTTCAGAGGTTCCCCAGGGGCAGAAATGATGACTATGCTCTAAAGTTTAGATATAGGTGTGTCCCAATTCATCTTTCCAGTTATACTAATTACTTGTCTCCTTTCCCCACATTCTGACAATCCCCAGAAAACAATGTGACGAATTCTGGGATATTACTGGGAAATAAAATTGTTGAAGATTTTAAGATCAGCATATCAGGTACTTTAAATACATAAAAATTTTCTCTATCTCTATGCCATTTTTCATTAATTTTTCCATGTTCTAGCCCAACCTAACTTTTTAAGTTGCCTGTCAATTCTAACTTTAAAATAAAATTCTACCCTTCGGATATATCAGAGGTGGTTGCTTTTCACATCATGAAAATAACTACAAAGATATTTGGAAAAATAAATCAAAAAGAAACTCCACAAAATAAAAGCTGTGACTAAGAGTTAGAAATCTATGAAACAAAACTAGTCCTATCAACTAAACAATGACAGTTTAAACTGTCACAAAGAATCATTAATGGCCAGTTTTAGAGGGCTGATATTTAGCCAACATACACTGATACCAATGTATAGTTTGTTCATAAAAACCCCCCACAAAACACAGTACCAGCTGGCAAATAGTGCTCCCCTACCTTACCCTAGCCCCTTCAAAGGAACTCTGTGGACTTCCTCACAATCTGCACCTAAGTGCCTAACTGGGATTTTCTTCACAACTGTTCAGCTTTTTTTATTCTTTCTTTTTTTTTTTTTTTTTAATTTTTTAAGAGACAGGATCTCACTCTCTCTCCCACACTGGAATGGAGGGCACCATTATGACTCACAACCTCTGATTCCTGGGCTCAAGTAATCCTCCTGCTTCAGCCTCTCCAACAGCTGAAACTACACACCATGCCTGGCTAATGTTTTAATTTTTTTTTTTTTTAAGACATGGGATCTGTCTATATTGCCCTAAACTCCTAGCCTCAAGCAATCCTCCTACCTTGGCCTCTCAAACTGCAGGAATTACTGGCATGAACCATTGTGCCCAGCCTATTCAGTCTTTATGTAACTCAGAATTAGTTTTAAAAAGTTCACTGATTGACGGGGGCACCTGTGGCTCAAAGGAGTAGGGCGTCAGCCCCATATACCAGAGGTGGCAGGTTCAAACCTGGCCTTGGCCAAAAAAACTGCAAAAATAAATAAATAAAAATAAAAGTTTACTGATTGAGAACATTTCTCTGTTATACTACTTAAACTGGTTAAAACAAAAAAGAAAACTCTGATTCTTAACTATGCTTAAAACATTTAAAGAAATCCTATTCAAACTTTAAAATCCATCTCAAATATTTCCTTGTCCATGAAATGTTTTTTTCCTGTATAATGACATTCAAATCAGATAAAATTTACCTTCCTTCAAATTTTCTGGCATTTCAAATTTTATTTTCTCTAGAAAGAGTGTATGTCAGAATCGCCTATGAATTTTTTAAAAATACAGATAAAGGTCAAGGGCCCAAATCTGGAGTTTCTGGTTTAGTAGGTCTTAGATGGGAACAGAAAAATCTATTTTTCAAATCACCATATGTGATTTTGATCTGTACTTACATATAAAAGCTTACTAAAGGAAACCCGACACGAGATCAGGCATTGAGCAAGGCTCTATAAAGTCAAGAAACAAAGAGGTTAAGACCTAGGCCCAATTTCACATAGTTCCTACTATGTGAACTCTACCATAAAACTCATTAAAGAGCTTAAAATTTTTCAATTTTTGTATTTGCTGTATCATCCCATGTGTAATCACAATAATGGATAAAATGATAAAAATGCATCCGGAAACATTTATTTAAAGGAAATAAATATGTATAAAACTATACAAAATTTAACAAACATCTAAAAAAGAGATAGAACACCACAAAAGCCTAGAAATGGGAAATATTATACTGAATAGAGAAGTAGAAATAGCTTTGAGGTAAAAGACATTTCATCTAAGCACTAAGGCTAACAAGATCTCAAGAAACAGATCTTCCAAGCAGAGTAAGGCCCAAGCAAAGGTCCAAAGATGGGGTGAAGTCTGATCATGTTCAAATACATATTCTTGAAGAATATGATATAAAAGAGTAGAGTCTTACATGAGGTAGGCTTATTGAATCAGAAAAGTTGCTAGTATTTTAATAGAAGCTTCATTATTTCAACTCAAAAAACCTTTTACTGGGCTCATGGTTCCTACCACAAGAGACCTTGTTGTATTCCAATGGGAATGGAGGCCTTCCCACCCCAATTTAAACAAATATAAAACTCTAAATTATAATAAGTTCTAAAAAGGGTAACATGATAGAAAATATAGTGAAATATTTCCTTTACATTAG
Organism: Perodicticus potto; assembly: GCA_963574655.1. Classification (NCBI taxonomy): domain Eukaryota; kingdom Metazoa; phylum Chordata; class Mammalia; order Primates; family Lorisidae; genus Perodicticus; species Perodicticus potto. Next base: position 21,418 of record CAUYRH010103579.1, on the reverse strand, counting down.
TCTAAGGCTCTTTTTTCGAAGTGACATTTTCAGCTGGAACATAAAAAAGAAGAGAAGGAAGAGCCAGAAAAGAACAGGTGAAACAACATATGCAAAGAATAAGAGACAAGAGGAACTTGACATACTCAAGGAGGGCCAGTATGGCCAGCACTGGTAAGTAAGCAAGGAAAAGAGTGACAGGGTGAGATTAAAAATACACAAAACACACATTATGTAGACCATAGGAAGGGAGTTGGATTTTATTCTACTGACAATTAGAAAGCCATGATTTGATCTATATTTAAGATTACTTTTTTTTTTTTGAGACAGAGCCTCAAGCTGTCAGCTCACAGCAACCTCCAACTCCTGGGCTCAAGCGAGTCTCCTGCCTCCACCTCCCAAGTAGCTGGGACTACAGGTGCCCGCCACAATGCCCGGCTGTTTTTTGGTTGTAGCCGTCAGTGTTCCTTGGCAGGCCCAGGCTGGATTCGAACCTGTCAGGCCAGGTGTATGTGGCGGGCGCCTTAGCCGCTTGAGCCACAGGTGCCAAGCCTATTTAAGATTTACTTTTGCCATCACATGGAAAAGGAACTGGAAGGGTAGAACAATTAAGTGCTTTAAATAATAAATGGAAGAGACAATGATGGCTTGGTCTAGGATGATGGAAATAAAAATGGAGAAAAGCAAAGACCTTAGCAATATAATATGCAGGCAAAATGGACAGGATTATTAATAGACGAAATAAGAAAAGAGCACAAAAATGAATCTTAAGTTTTTGTTCAGGCATCTTTCTAGGGATATTGATCTTTACTTGATTTCATCAAAGCTTAGATTAGACTGGGCTTATGACTCAGCAAAAATAATGCAGAATAACAATTAGTAAATTCAGCTCAACATCCATAGCTCAGTGGTTATGGCGTTGGCCTCATCTATGGAAGCAGGCAGGTTCGAACCCGGCCTAGGCCTGCTAAACAACAATGACAACTGCAACTGAAAACTAGCCAGGCATTGTGGCAGGCGCCCGTCATCCCAACTATGGCGGGCTAAGGCAAGAGAATTGCTTAAGCCCAAGAGTTTGAGGTTGCTGTGAGCTGTAATGCCATAGCACTCTGCCAAGGGTGACATAGTGAGACTCTCAAAAAAAAAGAAGAAAAAAAATTTAGTAAATTCTAAAATGAACTGAGGTACCAAGGCAAGCTAGAACATATTCTCCTAAGGTAATTAAGAAAGTTCCGTATATCTTAACTAGTTAAAGAGGGAACTGAGCCTGGACAGATGAATTAATCAGTTTAGGGCCCTTGATCTGCAATTTTTTATATCATATAGAAATTATACCTTCACATACACAGAAAAAAATAACTCCATAATAATCAATACCAAAATTCAAAACCATGGAAAATTTTAGGATGATATGTTAACATTTCCTTTTAATTATAAACATAGAGAACTTAAAGTATGTGGTGGGGAGAAGCTCTGCTCCTCTTCATTGTAGCAACTAGACCGTTGCTCCCTCACTGCCCAGTCCTCTGAAGCAACAGTTTTTAACCAGGACTGGACATCAAAATTATTTGAAAGACTTTCTAAAACTAGACATGTATAGAACTAAAGGGAATGAAAAGGGGAAAATCTGGGTGAGAAACTGAATTGGTAGATGCAGGATGGGTCTTGGTAGATAATGTAAAACACCGTGGGAAATGGTGATGTGCATCCTTGGTTAATTTTTAAAAGATTAACACTGAACCAAATTAATTTTCATAAAATTTTGATTATTAGCCTCTTCTAGTATTAATGGTTCAAATCACAAGATAAATATAGTCAGAAATAGTTCGTGAACATAAATGAACTTAAGGGGGCGGTGCCTGGGGTTCAGTAGGTAGAGTGCCAGCCCCATATACTGAGGGTGGCAGGTTTGAACCCAGCCCCAGCCAAACTGCAACAACAAAAAAAAATAGCCAGGCGTTGTGGCGGGCGCCTGTAGTCCCAGCTACTCGGTAGGTTGAGGCAAGAGAATCGCTTAAGCCCAGGAGTTAGAAGTTGTTGTGAGCTGTGACGCCATAGCACTCTACTGAGGGCAATAAAGTGAGACTTTGTCTCTAAAATAAATAAATAAAGGAATGAACTTAAGGAAGAAAACTGTCTTTTTGTGCATTAGTATTAAAAGTTTAAATTATTGAAATGGAAAAACAAAAGGATTCCTTTACACAACTGTCTAAAATAGACCATTCTTTTTTAGTCATGTTCCCCATCAATTTTAGTTTAAATATAGTACTACTTTATGATACAATCCAGTTTAAACATCTCCTTAACAGTTTCTCCAAGAAATTTTCCCATGGAGTAGTGTTATTTCCTGTGAGTAGTGATACATACAAAAGTATGAGAAGCAAACACCCCTCAATACAACTTGAATTTCTCAAAATTTTTCAACATTGAAAAGATTGGTAAAGTGTTAATATTTATTTTACTAAGCCATTTTATTCTACTGAAATAAATCTTCATTAGATAAAATTTTGAAATTGTAACTATTTACAGAAATACAGATAGAAAGCTGAGAACTCTCACATCAGGGAGATCTATTAGATTTTAGAAAAAATATAAACTTGGTGCTTGCTAGTCAAACTATGATAGCCTATTTTATCCTTATCCTGATTTTGGTAACATCTTAAAGCAGCTCTTCCTCAAGGAATAGAAAAAATGCTCAGAACACAAAACTAATTTGCAATATAAAAAATACATGCAAAGAACCCAATATACTTTCTATCCAAATGATAGGAGTTACAATTCCAAGAATTATGTCATTAACTCTCAAAATATTAGAAAACACTGCCCTTGAACAAATCATAAAAATCCCTTCTCTTCTATAGAAATCAAAATGTACAACCAATTTTAAAATGGTTTTTACTATGTGAAGTAACTAGTAAGAATGAGTAAAACAGACTATAAGCACACAAGAAATAGAGACACAGAGTATAAGACAACACAAAACTCTATCCTTTATAGTTTTTTATTCAACTTGAGATTTCTTTTCATCATTAATAAATTAGGAAGAGGCATATGAGGTTATTTAATATAATTTTTCTAGCTTTTATTTAAGAAAGCAACCATCTACTATAATTCTTCTAGTTATACCAATACATGTGACTTTGAGAATTACTTATTTTAAAGTCTCTGGACAGGTGAGATGGATCACACCTATAAGCCTATCACTTTGGGAGGTAAAGGTGAGAGAAATGCTTAAGGCCAGGAGTTTGAGACCGGCCCAAGCAAGAGCAAGACCCCATTTCTACAAAAAATAGAAAAATTAATCGGGTGTGGTAGCACATGTCTGTAGTCCCAGCTACTTGAGAGGCTGAGGCAGGAGGATCACTTGAACTCAGGAGTCTGAGATTGCAGTGAGCTATGATGACACCACTACTCTTCAGTCTCAGCAACAAGAGTGACAACCTGTGTCAAAAAACAAAAACCACCTCATATTCTAACAATGTACATAGACATCCGCTAATTTACTCAAGAAAAAAAGAGAACAACATAGTATTCTACTCCGTAAGTTCGGATAAAAGTTTTGATCTCATTCTGTAAAAATGACAGGGAATAAGTGTACCAATGGACCATCATTTCATAGAGGCATGATTTCCCCATCGATCATACTTATATATGTGACCTTCCTCGTAACTGATTATAGCTTTAACCCAACATGATAAAACGAAACATTTTTTAAAATGTCTTGGATACAGGTTGTTTATCCCCAAACTCAAATTAAGGGGTCCATTCCCTGAATACTTACTTACTCTAATTCTTAATACTCAGATATCTAACTTTGGGATATCATTTGTTTTTATGCCTATGGAAATTAAATTCTCAATAAAGTATGCATTTTATAACTTTTTTTTTTTTTTTTGAGACAGAGTCTCAAGCTGTAATCTTGGGTAGAGTGCCGTGGCATCACAGCTCACAGCAACCTCCAACTCTTGGGCTCAGGCGATCGTCTTGCCTCAGTTTTTCTTTTTTTGCTCAGGCTGGTCTTGAACTCATGAGCTCAAGCAATCCATCTGCCCTGGCCTCTCAGAGTGGTAGGATTACAGGTGTGAGCCACTGTGCCCAGCCTCATAGAGTTTTTTTTTTTTGCAGTTTTTGGCTGGGGCTGGGCTTGAACCTACCACCTCTGGTATGTGAGGCCAGCGCCCTGCTCCTTTGAGCCACAGGCACCACCCTAGACTTTTTTTTATAAGCTGCAGCTAGTAGAATTTTGTCTTTTTTTATATACAAATATATTCCACTTAGAAGGTAGGAGATCTAATCAATAGCTACCATTAAAATCACAGCCTTGTTAAATGTGGTAGAACAATTTTCTATTCTTAAAATATCCAAAATCTAGATGCATGGTAAACTGAACCTTGGGATTCAAAGACTGCTGTTTGTGATACTTGATTCTTCTTTTATTTTGCTATCTTTATACTCTGATTTTTATACCCACCATCAAAAACTTAGATTAAAATCATGTAAATACAATCATGAAGATATTATATTTTCTTTTGAGAAGTAAAAAACCCTAATTACTTTTAAGTACATATAAAGTGTAAAATCTTTATCCAATTACTGTATAACAGTTGACATTTTGAGGCTAGGCACATGGCTTGAGCTCATGAGTTTGAGACCAGCCTGAGCAAAAGCAAGACCCCCATATCTACTAAAAATAGAAAAACTGAGGGAAGAGGCTTGAGGCCAAGTTAGAAGTTGCTGTGAGCTATGACGCCATAGCTCTCTACCCAGCGTGCCAGCTTGAGACTGTCTCAAAAAAACAAACAAAAAAAACAAAAAGTTGACATTTCAAATGTAACATCATAAATTGGTTAAAAGCACAAAATTTCCTTTCCTCATTATATTATGCAATAAAAATAACAAGGTTCGAGCGGCGCCTGTGGCTCAGTCGGTAAGGCGCCAGCCCCATATACTGAGGGTGGGAGGTTCAAACCTGGCCCCAGCCAAACTGCAACAAAAAAAATAGCCAGGTGTTGTGGCAGGCGTCTGTAGTCCCAGCTACTCGGGAGGCTGAGGAGAGAATCACCTAAGCCCAGGAGTTGGAGGTTACTGTGAGCTGTGTGACGCCAGGGAAATAAAGTGAGACTCTGTCTCTAAAAAAACAAACAAACAAACAAAAAAAAAAACAAGGTTCAACACATTCCTGAAAAAGCTTTGCTATGTTGCCAGGCTGGTCTCAAACTCTCAAACTCCTGGCTCAAGTGATCCTCTAGCTTCTGCTTCCCAAAGTGCTGGAATTACAGGTGTGAGCAACCATCCCAGGCCCAAAAAGCTTTATATAATTTTATATATATATATATAAAATAACCTTTAATGGAGACCTTGTGGATCTAACCAAAATAAATGCAACTCAGTTTCCATCTCTACTTTTCTCCTCAATAATCACAGAATTTCAACTGATTTATCTGATCCTACTTCATTATGGCTAACTACCCATCTATTATAAAAGATACTGAACTACCAAGTATTAGAAATACTATAAGCACTAATAAAATAATTAACTACCCTAAAACTTCCTCACAAAATCTATTTGATCTTATTGACAAAATTAGGCAAATATAAGTCAGTTCGTAATAGGAACTTAACTTGAGTATTATCAAGCACATAGTTTTCAATATTTGATAGAGATCATAGGCTACACAATCACTTTGCTTTCTTGTCTACATACAGTAATCTTCCCTTTGGCCTAACTTCAGCCTTGAATCTTCCCAGATGACTTGTCATTAATTGATTCATCGTTAATCTATCGTTAGACTATTGACTATATATAAAATACTTAAATCTCAGGCAGTCCACAGTTTCTGAGTTTCTGCTAGCATTGATGGCTATGATTTACATGCTTATGTGTGTCTGGGGTTGAAAAGGGGTATATCTGTAACTCCTCTCCTTCTGCTAAGACTCTTCCTATATCCCCTACTCTAGGGTAACTACATTTGAATGACAAAAAGAGTAAGAAAAAGATGACTTTCAAAATCAAGCTGAGAAGAATCAAGGAATAACTGAAGAAAAAGGGGCTCCAATCATCCAATTCATTCCTACAGAATTTGAGGACCACTCCTAACTAAACATGTGTAACACACAGCTCTCCCCAACTAATTATCTACAATGCACTGGGCACAACTGAGTGAAAAAAGGTTAAAGGAAAAAAAATAATCCTTCAAGTTCTCAACCTATTTGTTTAAAGAAGGAAAAATACAACAAAAAAAAAGACCAACTTCTAACTTCCACCTTCACCTAAGAATGAGATCAGATCTTATAATGCTGAAACAAAACTCCCTCATGTCCACCTATAAAACTACCGGTATACTTTGAAAATCATCTACTATTACCTTTTCTTATAGAAATGAAGGCTCTAAAACACAGAAACCAAGAGGTATGTCGAAAACTACACAGCTACTTTAGTAGAACTGGTACCAGGTTCTAAAAATAATTGAACAAAATCCAATGAAAGCAGTCCAAGAGCTGCAGGAGACTTTGCTGCAGATGTAGATCACTGAATCTGTAACCTACAGTTGGAGGGAACCCCTGCCCACTCCCATTCAGTCCTCACCCACTAGTTATGGTACAAAACAGACAACACAATGAGATTTAAACAAGAAGCCCAGCATAAAAACACTCAAACCTATCAAGGACATGTTAACCAAGGATTTCCCAACCACAGAATATTATCTACTGGTAGCTATTTTAAGCCTTACCTGACAGGTCTCCAAGCCAGCTGCAGCAGCCACATCCCCCTCTGCGCCAAAAACGTCTCGCTCAGTTTCCTGAAATTCCCATCTAGGAAGGGAATATAGCCAGCAGGCATTCCCATCCCAATTATAGTTCTACTGTTCTACTGTGAGTAACCTTCCCTGGGACACCACAATCTGTATCCGTACACATACATACACAGAGCAGCCCCTTCTAGGATGAGCTCACAATTATAGGACCACGAAAAATGTCCTCTTCACAAAAACACTGGAGACCCCTGATCTTAACCACACAATAGTTGTTATTTAATTTATTTCTTAATGTAGAAAGCAATTCCCAAACTAGAGGACCTGGAAAGCTTTGAATGATTCTGCTGAATATACCTGAAAAACAAAGTAGTTACAAAAAAACAGAAACATGGAATTTAAAAATACTTACAAATACGTTGCTTATAAGAATTATTTCAAACACAGTGATTCTAATTTTGATGCTGTTATTTTCAATGAGTACATTTCTGGGCTTCATTTCACTATTTTTCATCTAAATATTCTTGTTCAAGGAAGTTCACTAAATCGTTAAAATTCACTGGACTTAAGATACCTACCAATTACAAAATTATTTTCCAAGCAAAAATCAAGCCTTACCTAATGAGTAAGCATTTATTAAGCACCACTTATGCCTAAATTTGTGCTAGATGAGAAATGGCCTGGCATCTTTTTCTTAATGAATTTGTAATATGCTTAAGAACTCTAAAATAATATTTGAAACTATTAGAAGGTTACTTTAATACTAAAGTACCTCTATTGATAAGTACAAAAATAATTCAGAAGTCACTGCAGACAAAAATCAAAACAAAGTCATGGTAAAATTACCTGACTATCCCACAGAATTTCATGGTAGACTTTTGAAAAATAATTATAAGGAAAATCTCTTTAGAGTTACATCCTACTAATTATAGAGAAATGAATATGATTATTTAATAATGCTAACATTAGTTATAACTTTTATTTTCAATAATTACACCACTTAATAAAAACACAATAATCTAAAGCAGCTTGTGGACTTTTTGTGCTTTGAGAAACTCAATGTAGACCCTACGTTACACAATGAAATTTTAAACATGCGCTTAGATATTCACTATCTGCAAGACCACAGATTCATCCTATCAGAGTTTCCTATTTTCCCAATGGTACACTCCTTAGCTGGATGTAATAGTAGTAATGCAGCCAGGTAAATATAACTATAGATTTAATTTTATCAATACTAATCTTCCACTACTTACAACTTAGTTCGCAACGTTTAAACTAATCAGTTAATTTTAACAGTATTTTCCCCAGTTTGCCATACTTCATCTTGTCTTTCAGCATTACAAAGAAATCCATTAAATGGACACAGACACACACAAAACTAGTCTAAAGAAAGAAAATAGCTGAAGTGCTAACTTGTAGAAAAGATTTTGATTTATGACTAGTAAATAGAAGATAGACAAGACAAAGTTTCATTCACCATAAGACATAATTTTCTTTTTTATTATAACTTAAAGTGTACACTAGGATGCCTCAGTTAGCTAATAAATTCCTTATGAACTTAAGCAGAAACTAGATGATAATCTGTCAAGAACGCTACTTCTAGACTGGCACAGGGATGAACTATGTAAACCCCAAAGTTTCTACCTACCTCGATTAATAATAATATCATATTATTGCCTAAGCCAACTACTATGCAATTTAAATGAATTAACTTTCTATTTTTTTCTATATGATATGAAATGCAATAGAGCTAACAAACCACACAGTTTTATTATTTCTTAGCACACAACTTGGAAATTAAAAATGTTTTTCTTACCCTTCAACATTACAAGAATAAATAACTATTTCTACAAGATATTTATAAAAAGTTTTAATGTTCTTGAACAAGAACGATGAATAAATATTTACTTCCTCCTTTTCTTTCCCTTCCCTTTTTCTCCTAAACTTTTCTGAAGCTAAAAGTAAATATAAGAACATTAGCCAATTTTACCCACCAATTTGGCACTATCATTCTCAGAAATAAATAAGAAATGATTGTTTGCTATTTCAAAAAAATGCATCTAAGAACATCACTATTTTCTTTTATTTCAAAAAACCTAGAATAAAATTGGTAAGAAATGATAATTATTTAATAATGCTAAATTTACTACCATTAGATGTTTTTTAAAATCAGTCAGACATGAGATTTGCCTTAATAATTTACAAAAAAATACATCTAGTAGTCAAAAAACCTGCATGATCCTCATCTTGAAAGAATAAATACTGCAAGATGCTGAAAGTCACTATGGCTCCTTTCTCATTTATAAATCAGTGATGATATTTTCATATTCAAGAACTCACCCTGCCCCGCTCAAGTGCCCACACTTAAAGGAAAAGAGGTGTTCAATTCCTGAGTCGCAATTCTTCATTAAAACACTAAGTGGGACACAAGAACAGTACCCAGAAATGTATGCTGCTATTGTTGTTACCTCTCTCTCTTTTTTTTTTTTTCCTGGCAGTTTTTGGCTGGGGCTTGGTTTGAACCGGCCACCTCCTGCATATGGGGGCGGTGCCCTACTCCCTTGAGTCACAGTCACCGTTCCCATTGATACCTCTCTTAAAATCACTTTCAAACATATTGTAGTACTGTGAATTTGTTTGTACTGAGGTCATTAAACTTAAAAGGATCCTAAGACTTAGTTTATTAACTCTACTATCAAAATCAAAATACTCTTAGGAAAAATTCTGATTTAAAAAAAAATTCAGGCGGCACCCGTAGCTCAGTGGGTAGGGCACTGACCACATACACCAAAGGCAGGTTCAAACCTGGCCCAGGCCAGCTAAAACAACAATGACAACTGCAACCAAAAAATAGCTGGGCATTGTGACAGGCGCCTATAGTCTCAGCTACTTGGGAGGCTAAGGCAAGAGAATCACTGAAGCCCAAGAATTTGAGGTTGCTGTGAGCTGTGACATCACAGTGCTCTACTGAGGGCGACGTAGTGAGACTCGACTCTGTCTCAAAAAAAAAAATAAAAACAAAAACAAAAAACAAAACCCAAAAAATACTCAGCAATTAGTTCTCATAATAAAGTTTTTTTTGTAGCACAAAAAAAGTCAAGGATAAATTATTTCATATACCAAACATAGTCATAATTTAATTTCTAGCAATCTATTTTTAAAATCATTACCTGAGTAAGAGTTATTAGAAAAATATATCTTTAGAACATGTATTACTTAAAAGCATTGTTTCTTATACACTCTGAAAATTTTGCTAAGGGTGTGTTAAACCAGTGGCTCTTAACTTTCAGAAGTCTGTGAACCTCTGACAGGATAACTAAAACTGTGACTAGAGAAAAATCCATATTTACAAATAAAAAATATGTGTAAAGGTGTCCATAAAGTTCACAAAGATGAACTTTATAAAGGTTCTCAAGACACTAAAGTCCAAGTATCATACCTTAGTCTTTTTTCTTTTTTAAGACACTTTCTCCCTGTCACCCCAGGTTAAGTGCAGTGGCATTATGCTGCAAACTTAAACTCTGGGGCTCAAGTGTTCCTCCTGTCTCAGCCTATAGAGTAGCTGACCATAGGCACCTGCACAACACCTGGCTAATAATTCTACTTTCAGAAGAAATAGGGTCTCGCTCTGGCTCAGGCGGGTCTCAAACACCATACTTTATAAATACATAAACACATACATATGTATGTGTGTCTATTTATAAAAAATTGGGAGGGGAGGAGTAGGGGGAGACAGACTCTCACTCTGTTATCCCAGGCTAGAGTGTCATGGCCTCAGCCTAGCAATCTCAAACTCCTGGGTTTAAGCAATGATCCTCCTGCCTCAGCCTTCCGAGTAGCTGGGACTACAGACACTCAACACACTAGGCAAATTTTTCTATTTTTAGTAGAGAAGGGGTCTTGCTCTTGCTCAGATTGGTCTCAAACTCCTGAACTTAAGCAGTTCTCCCAGAGTGGTAAGATTACAGGTTGGGCTACCATGCCTGGCTCATTACCGTAAATACTCTTAAAACTACTACTTTTACAAAAGATACTTAGATATTTACTTATGTGGCATACATAAAATGTGCATGAAACAGCTATTCATAAATCTATAGGCTCTTGATTTATATGCCATATGTTTTTTAACACTTCCAATGTCTTTTATATCTAATATAGGCACAAATAAATACCAATAATATTTGTATTGTTACTTCTAGCATTGAAACATAAAATTAATTTGTATTTTTTTTAAGTGATCAACCCAAATTTTAAAATTTGATTCACTTGATTCACATAGAGTCTACTTTGTGCCAGGCACTATTATGCCTTCTGTTCCTTACAATTCAGGGAAACCCAAAATCTTAATATTTATTCAACTTTGCCTAAATAGTTTTACATTTTTGGTTAAAGAAATTTATTTATTTCATCTCACTCTGGATCTTAAAACAAGAATAAAAAATATAGAGAGACATGTATATAAGGAAAAGGATATTACTCTAGTTTACGTAAATGTCAAAATTTTTAAGTTTTATTATCATTATTATTAGAAAAGCAGTAATTGACATACTTTCAAGGGTAACGGCTTTGAGATAAAAATTAAAAAATAGAGAAAATAAAAAGTTTACTTAGAGTAGCCAAGAAGCATTGAAGATAAATTAAATCACCACTAAGGTAGGTAAATAAACTCTACAACCTTATTTATAACTTTAAAGTGGTAATGTGAAGAACTTCATAGGCCTTGAACAAAATATTCATGGGTAAGAAATGACAGAAAAACTTGAAGAGGCAAAACAATTTTCTGACAGTAAGGCAGACTGAAAGGCTTTTCTTTGCTCACCTCCGGAGAGTTATTAAGCCATTAACTAAAGGGGGAAAAAAAATCAAGAAATAATAAATGCAAAACCATTCATCATTCTTGGAAAATATTTCATCTTAGTTGTCATTTGAATAAAGAACATTTTTGAAATAATATTCATAAAGCATTCAGAATACATTTAATATGATACAATGACCAATTTCAATGTTTCCAGAGAGTGCTACTCTCATCCTTAATAACTAGGATGAGAGTAGCACTCTCATGACCATTTTAATGCTAAGGCTATATAAGAGAGTAGGTAGTTTTCCTACTACAAAGTCATATTTAAATGAATTAATTTCACTCTAAATTTAAAACGTGATACCCAATTGGGTCTAATAAAACACCTACCACCAAACAAGCTAATAACTACTGAAAAGCTTAAACAAATAACCACAAGTACTAAAAGAGTTTAACTAAGTATCTTTAATGTCTAAAATTCCCTTCAGTATTTTAACTCCTCCAACATTTAAAATAGGCTAATTTTTTTAAATGGAAAGCCTGAACTAGTCTGATCAAGTAAATCAGTAAACTACTGTATTTGCTTCTAAGTGTTGTGGTATTTAATTAAGAAAGCCAAAGTTTCCTGATTAGCACATGCATCCTATTTTTGTGGGTACTTCATAAACAGACATATAAAGGTAAATTTCAGTACTGCTTAGAAGTCTAAACTACATCTAAGAAATTTCAGGTAGATTATATTCATATAAACAATTCAAACATACCTCCACAGCAGAAAAATCATAGTAGCAGTATTACCTACTTACAAAGTAAAGCTTTTAGGTTACCAAGGATATCAATTCTGACACTGCTCTCCAGGGAAGAAGGGAAAATGTTTACCAATTTAACTAAACCTAAGAAGAGCCAACGTAAAAGCAACAGTGAGGGAACAAGTTGGGAGGACGGAGCAGGGTTCTGGAGGGAGGAGGACGTGAGTAGGAGAGCAAGAGAGAGAGAATGGCGAAAAGGAGGCTGATGAACTCCTCAGCAACACAAGCTCATTTAAGTTATTTCATATACTAATCAGATACTCTGTTCCAGTGTTTTATCTTTATCTTCTCCCATTCTTCTTCCCTAAAAGGTCTTTGCAAACTTTACTGACACCTTGTATTTCCAAAACCAATGATTCATTTTACTTACTAAGGAAGCAGTACTAGTTCCAGGCTGATCTACACAGATCTTCTGGCTTTGTTTTAGTGTGTGTATATATTTCATTTTTGTTTGTTTTTTGAAATGTCCAAGACTAAGCCATGATTTTCTAGTGTAAGTTCTAGAAACAATCCATATATGCAGCTCAAACATTTGGCAGACATAAAATAACAATCTGCTCAGCACTTACTGTGAATTTAGTATGAATTTTGCATACTTTATTTTCCAAATTTAGGTTCACAGCTGTGAAATGTGTGATGTTAATGATTTAAGAAAACTTTGCTATTTTTATATCAAATGTTTGTTAGGGAGTAGATGCACAATTTACATGAATTTTTAGGATAAAAGAGTGGACTTCAAAGAATCGTAACTCTTTCCAGGAGTCACTTTCAACAATGCCTCAAGACTCCTGTACTGTAATACATTTGCCCAAATTCTTCTGCCATTACAAGTATACCTGGAAGAAAATGATTGAAAAGTGGTATTCCCTACTGCAATAATCTCTAATGCAGTACACTTCTTTCCTATAATTGTTTATAATATTTTACCAAAACTTAAATTACTACAAACATCTGAAAAGTAGTATCTAAATATGTGTTTATAAAATACAGAGTAAGCTATTTTTTAGAAACTTAATACAAAAGGAGGACTGTGAGGCATGTATTCATAGATATTTCCATTTCTGATGCTGTTATAAGTTTTTGAGTGAAACAACATTATCACTGATTTAAAAAATAGGGAAATGCCAAGGATCCAGATACATTTCTCCTTTAAATTTATTTCTGTGATTTTTATGTATAAAAATCCTTCTATATAATTTCATTCATATTTAAATTTTGCTTTACAAATTCTCAACTATGTACTTAGTCTATGGTACCCAAAAATAGAACAAAAAGCTCATAATATGTTCAAATGTAACTCATTCGAGCATACCATTTCAGTTCTCATAAATTAATAGTAAATGGTGCTTACAGATTTGATATCTGGAACTCACTGGAAATAGTTACTCAACTTACCTGGTGCTAATCCAGCAGTAGCAGGGCTTCCCATGGATGGGTGAGAGAACACTTGAGAGAAGGCAGACACATTTGACTGGGACACGTTACTCAGCCTGGAGGTTGATCCTCCTTTAGGAATAAACTCGCTTGCAGTAGGATTTGGTGTCTATTTGAAAATCAAATATAGTTAAGTTAATAAACTTTAAGCCCCCTAAAAGTCAATGAATCTATTAGGTATTAATCCACAGTGTTTTATTTACTAAAATATTTTACTAAAAGGATTTACAAGTGTTTTAGGTTCCCTATTTTGATGTATTGTAATTAAATGTCTTAAAGAAAACTTGATAATTAAATTTGAAGATTTTAATCATTTCATCTACAGAATTTTAACCTTGGTAACATCATGTAAAATTTGTCTTTGTCGTGCATGCATCATTACCAAACCATCCTAACACATTTTAGAGAACTGGGAGGTTGAAACTACCTTGAAACTGAGCAACGAGTTTCAAATTTAATATTTTTCAACCACTTCCACCTGGATAAAGGTTAAAAAAATGACTTTGTCCCAAAATTCATCAGTTCCTTTTTTGTAAGCATTTCAAACACTTCCCCAGTAATACAGTGCCATGTATTTAAGCAACAGAGTAAAGATAAGAAAAATACTTAAAAACAAGGCCAACATATGGAAAGAATCAAGACATTTAAAAAAATAGAAACCCTAAATACAGGTCCCAATGCCCATGCAACCTGTTAACACTAAAAACATTTTACAATAAGATTACATGAATACATTTTTTTCACAATTTTACTAGGCTACTACCTTGACATACTCAAGTGGTATAATTATTTTGGTTTTAAGAACTGTAAGAACATAAGGAACTATGTAACAAATTCAAAGAATGTCTGTACTTTTGTCTACTGAATTTCCACAGGAGGCAGAAAGAGCAACTTCCCTATTTTGTGTAAGTGACACTATAAGCTGACAAATTAGAGTTCAAATTACTAAATCTGGAAGATAACAAGTCACCAGGCTAACCTAATTGTAAACATTACACAAATGATATTACCAGCTATAAGCCAGCTAAAATTAAATACAAAGTGATAAAACACAGAAGAAAGACTAAATCTGGACTTAATTAAAACATACTAGAAATACATGAATCTCTTTTACTGATACACCTAAAACATGAAATTCTGAAAAAGAATATCAGGCTTGAGCCAAATTGTATTTTCCAAGGGATGGGAAAACCCTTTTTATCATTTATTTTTGTACAATCTTTCAAATTCTAAAGTTTTCAAAACCAGTGGCATGTGTTCTTCCAATGAATGGCCAATCTCTAATTTCCTGAACAGAAAACAAGCCACTATGTTTTACTGATGTAGTAGTACTTCCTAGTCGTAAGAAAATAAATGGCTACTAACAAGATGAAAAAGTAGCCTCAAAGCTCGTGTGTACCAGTTAACCCTAAATCTATCTTAGGAGATAGAGGTCAAGGTAAAAGCCATCAGATATACTTGGTAAAAGACTACAAATGCTTAGGAGAGATGGGGACATCAAGATTACTAGAAGATGGCAAAATTTTAAAAAGGCCAGGTGCAGTGGCTCACACTTATAATCCTAGCACTAAAGGAGGTCAAGGCAGGGGGATTGCTTGAGCTCACGACTTTGACACCAGCCTGAGCAAAAGCAAGACCCTATCTCTGCTAAAAATAGAAAAACTGAGGCAGAGAATCGCTTGAGCCTGAGTTGGAGGTTGCTGTGAGCTATGATGCCACAGCGCTCTACACAGGACGACAGTCTGAGACTCTATCTCAAAAAAAAAAAAAAATTAGAAAATCAAATATACTACAAACATTTTCAGTATACTCCTGAGAAACAGTTATTACTCAGTTTCAATTTCACGTACATCCTATGTTTACAATGAATAATAAACTATCTGATTTCACCGATGAGTTTTTCCTAACTTAAAATCTATTCTAACTTGTTTTGAAAGCCTATTTTTAAGGGACCTTGTAAAAGAGAAAAAAAGAAAAGAAAAGTCCATTCTACCTTTAATAAATGTCATTACAACAAATCATAAAGGTCCTCCAAATGTATTACAAAAATTAAAATTAAGTAGTAAAATTTAAACACCAAACTGTAACTTTTTGAAATTCAATAACCACAAATGCCGAAAACGTACCCAACAGTAAATTTGAATTAAGTGAAATAGAATAACTTAAAATCCTCCCTTCTTGGTTGATTGAACATCCCTTGAGAGGGTGGTTTGAGAGTTTGTTTTGTTCAGCTGTATGTACTGGGGATTAGAGAAACAATACGAGAATTTAAATGGCAGAAAAATATTATGCAGGATTTAGGTGTTAACAACAAAAATAAAACTTAAAAATAAGAGCATAGAACTACTACTAAATTAACACATAATATAAATGAACTGCAACCGGATCAGAGAACTCTCAGACATATTTGAAGTAATAACCAGAAATTAACACCTAACCTAGAATACTTTTTCATGATAAAACTCTTTAAAATAGTAACTACAATGATAAAGATACATTCTGAAAACTTTTTAATGTTACTGGCTTAAAATAGAAACCAATGTTTTATAAAAACTATAAAGAGAAGGCAAAACTGGTAATTAAAACAAATACCCCACTAAAATGAAATGGTCTGTTTAGAAAATAAACTACTTTTAAGTTTAGAAAGAAAGGATTTCTCTAGGAGGAAGACTCAAGAATTTGAGTAAAACAAATTATCTAACTTTAGTAACACTAAGAAGTATAAAAGAAATGAGAAAAGTAGTGGGGGTAAAAAAAAAAAAAAAAAACTCAAAAGTAATACTACTCCCGCCCCATGATATGCATAATCTCTTCCTAACAACCTAGATGTCCCTATTAAAGTTTTGTTTTCTATAAAACATTTAAAAACTTTCTATTTTAGTTAAATTCTAATTTATTCTTATCGTAAATAGTGTTAAATGCACATTTTAGAAAATTAACATTTATTTAAATCAATAGTTTTAATTTTCCATACACTGAAATGTACTCTACAATTTTTCACACCAAAAACCATCAATTGCTTCTCATATAGTGAGTCCTCCAAAGTAACACCATCCCCCAAACACTTAAATATGATCCCTACCTGTACACTCTGCACACAAATATACTAAATCAAAAGCCCCAACCCTTAGGTTTAAAAGTATAATTATTATCTTTTTTTTTTTCTTTAAAAAAGAGCAAGTCTCACTCTGGCCTAGGCTAGAATGCAGTAGCATCATCACACCTCATTGCAGCCTCCAAACTCCTGGGCTCAAGCAATTCTCTTGCCTCAGCCTCCCAAGAAGCTGGGACTATAGGGATGCCACCAACAGAGCTAATTTTTCCTATTATTATTATTATTATTTTTTTAGTAGATCCTTTAAAGGGTCTCATGATTTCCCAGTCTAGTCTTAAACACTATTGGACTCCAGCAACCCTCCCAAACTGCCAAGATTACAGCTGTGAGCCTGCTCACCTGGCATAGCATTGTATCCTAAATACGATAATGTGTCAATCCAGACATTCCAATCAACCCAAATGGTAACTTGCCTACTACAAATGAGCAATACAAGTTTTTTTTCTTTTGAGACAGAGTCTCAAGCTGTCCTCCTGGGTACAGCACAGAGGTGTCACAGCTCACAGCAACCTCAAACTCTTGGGCTTAAGTGATTCTCTTGCCTCAGCCTCCCAAGTAGCTGGGACTACAGGCGCCTGCCACAATGCCCGGCTATTTATTTTTCAGTTGTAGTTGTCATTGTTGTTTGCCAGGCCGGACTGGGATTTGAACCCGCCAGCTCTGGTGTGTGTAGCTGGCGCCCTAGCCACTTGAGAGACAGGCGCCGAGCCAAGCAATAAAAGTTTTAAACAAATAGTTATCTGATGAGGTTTTTAAACTCAAATTTAATGCAATTTTATACTTTTCATCTATCCTATTATTCCATAGAAACTATTGTTCTTAAAGTAAAATTAAGTACTTAACACACTGGTGGATTCCACTAAAACCAGAATACTTAATTAAGGACTAATTTAATATATAGCACAATAAAACCAAAAGTGCAACCATAAAAATTTTTTAATTAGGTAGAGAGACAGGAAGAGGTTTATATTGAACAAAAATCAAACACAAAATATGTAATATTTCATTGCAAATATGTCATAAAAGGTCCACAGGAAAAAAACCGATGGGATGAATGATTAAGAAATATTAATGCTCTTGAATACTGGCAGGGATTTTTTATATCACATGGTAAACTCATAAAATCATAAAATATCCTCTGTGGTACAGCTCCTTATAATGAGCTTAGCTTGCTTTACCTGCCTTAATAATGGCTTCATAAATTGGTATTAATCTTTCTACTCTGAAAGAAACATGGAAATCTTTTCTTCACCACTTTAGAGATAACTGACACATAATAAATTGCATATATTTAAAATACGAACTTTGATAACTCTTTAACACAGGTTTAAAGCCATGAAACCATTACCCAAATCCACCTAAAATGCCCACCATGCTAAAAGTCTGCACAAGCCTCTTTTAATTCCCTCCATTCGATCCCTCTGCATCCCCTGCTTTCCCCCTCAAGTATCTAGGAAAACACTGATTAGCTCTTTTTTACTAGATTAGTCTACATTTTCCAGGATTTCACAGAAATGAATTACACATATTCATGTATTATTTTTTGTACTGGTTTCTTTCAGTCAGCATCAAGATTGACCCAGGTTATTGCATTTATCAATATTTTGTCCATTTGTATTGCTTATTAGTATTTCATATTATCAATGTACCCCAATTTATTTATCCTTTCATTTATCAGACATTTAGACTGCTTCCAGGCTTTGGCTATTCCAACTGTGCTGTGAACAACCATGTACAACTCTTTACTATGCTTCATTACTCTTGGTTAAAATGCTAGAAGTAGCTTAGACATCTCGTATGGGTGTATATATAATAAGCTTTATTAAGAAATTAGTGAACTGTTTTCCAAAGTAGCTGTATTATTTTAATATGTCCACCAGCACTGTATAAGAGATCAAGGTGCTCTGTGTCCTCAGGAACATGCTTTGGTTGGTCTTTTTCACATCAGACATTCTAACAGGTGTGCAGTGGTTATCTCATAGGGCTTTTAACTATTAACAATGGCATTTCCCAAATGACTTATTTGTCATTCTACTATCTTCTTTGGTGAAGTGTCTCTTTACATTTTTCAACCATTTTCACTGTTTTGTCTGTCTTCTATTATGGAATTTTGAAAGTTCTTTATATTGAATACATTCTGGATATTAGATTTACAAATACTTTCTCCAAGTCTATGCTATGTCTTTTCATTTTCTTTCAAAAAGTGCAAGTTCTTAAATTTTAATAATGGCAAATTTAAAATTTATTTTTAAATAATTTAAAACTTACAGAAGTGGTACCTTTCACCATTTTTGGGGTGAGAACACCTTACATAACCATAGTACATTTTCAAACACATATACTGTATTACCACTAATGCAATAATTTTAACTAAACTACATGCCCAACTTGAATTTCTTTGACTGCATTTTTCAAAGATAATTTTTCCAAGTATAGCAATCCAAGCTGACTCTTTTTCTTCTATATTTTAAAGATTCTGCTATCACTGCCTTCTGGCTTGTATTATTTTTGGTGAGAAATCTGCTATATGTATAATCAGCTCTAAACTTTAGAACTCCGATTTTCATTTTTCTATCTCTCCCTTAACATGTTTAATATTTCCTTCAGCTTCTTAAATGTACAAATGAAGTTATAACACATGTTTTTGTTTTTGAGACAAAGTCTCATTCTGTTGCCCAGGCTAGAGTGCTATAGCATCAGCATAGGTCACAGCAACCTCAAACTCCTGGGTTAAAGCAATCCTCTTGCCTCACCCTCAAAAGCAAATAATAAATATTTTGATGCTTTTATTTTTTAAAAAACTTTTATTAATTTATTTTTTGGGGGTAGAGACAGTGTCTCCCTTTGTTGTCCAGGCTAGCTTCAAACTCCTTCTGCCTTAGTTACCCAAAGTGCTGGGATTATAGGCATGAGCCACCACGCCTGGCCTTGATGTTCTCGCATACTATTCCTGTGTCATTTCTGGGCCGAATTTGATTAATTACATCTTCTCCTTATGGGATTTTACTTTCACAACCCTTTGCCTGCCTGGTAATTATTTATTAGACTGTGACTTTTATCTTTCTGGGTGCTAGATATTTCCATATTCCTATACATATTCTTGACCTTTGTTCTCCATTGTAATTATATTGCTTAAAAATTAGTTTCGTCCTTTCAGGCCTTCCTTTTTAGCTTTGAAGCATTTATTCTAAGGCTAACTTGGCCCTACTACTGAGACAAATGCCTGTTTATCTCACTTGAAGCTTCATGAATTATGAAACTTTCCATGTTATAAGGTGAGAACATGAACTATCCCTTGCCTGTGTGAGCTCTGAGAATTGTTTCCTGTAATCTTCTGGGGAATTTCTTTTTCCAGTTCCAGTAGGTACTTCATTCATATCTTCTCATCAGTACTTGGCTAAAGACTCAGGGGGATCTTTACAAATCTCCAGAGTTATGTGAGCTCTCTCCTCCTCTGTATATTTTCTTGTAAACTACAGCCACCTTAGCCACTATGGACTTCCAATTACATCTTCTCAATTAAGACAGATCACTGGGCTCTAGCTGAGGTGCCTCTACTCGCACCAGACCTGGAAACTCTTCCAAGGTAGTAAGCTGGGGTAATCAAAAGGCTCAACTTGGCTTGGTGCCTGTGGCTCAATGGGCTAAGGCACCAGCCACGTACACCTGAGCTGGCGGGTTGGAATCCAGACTGGGCCCACCAAACAACAATGACGGCTGCAACCAAAAAATGGCCAGCTGTTGTGGCAGGCGCCTGTAGTCCCAGCTACTTGAGAGGCGGAGGCAAGAGACTCGCTTGAGCCCAGGAATTAGAGGTTGCTGTGAGCTGTGATGCCACGGCACTCTATCCAGGGTGACAGCTTGAGGCTCTGTCTCAAAAAAAAAAAAAACAAAAAACAAAAAAAGGCTCAACTCATTTGTTTTCCCTTTCTCAGGAATCACTGTCTTTCACTGCCTGATACCAAATGTCTTGGAAACTGTTGTTTCATATATTTCAGAATTATAGCTGTTTGTAAAGAAAAGGTTTATCTCTGTTTTTCCACCGTGGCCATATGAAGAATTGAGTAGTAATGTTTTCAGAACATTAAGAAATTATTTGAATTTGAGCTAACAGTATTTTAAAATAAGCAAACTCTTTTCGGTTAAATCAGGCAACTATTATTTCAAACAACCTGTGAGCAATTCAATGTACTTCCTTATAAAGTTGTTTTTTCTTTTCAAGTTTTGTTGTGTCTTCAATATAATCTCTCTTGGCTTGGCGCCTGTGGCTCAACGGGCTAAGGCGCCAGCCACGTACACCTGAGTTGGCGGGTTCGAATCCAGCCTGGGCCCGCCAAACCACAATGACTGCTGCAACCAAAAAATGGCCGGGCGTTGTGGCGGGTGCCTGCAGTCCCAGCTACTTGGGAGGCGGAGGCAAGAGACTCGCTTGAGCCCAGGAATTGGAGTTTGCTGTGAGCTGAGCTGTGATGCCACAGCACTCTATCCAGGGTGACAGCTTGAGGCTCTGTCTCAAAAAAAAAAAAAA
>CAUYRH010103575.1:0-17188 GCA_963574655.1 Perodicticus potto | reverse complement strand
TGGTCAGGTGTTGTGGTGGGCGCCTATAGTCCCAGCTACTTGGGAGGCAGAGGCAGGAGACTCGCTTGAGCCCAGGAATGGGAGGTTGCTGTGAGCTGTGATGCCACAGCACTCTACCCAGGGTGACAGCTTGAGGCTCTGCCTCAAAAAAAAAAAAAAGAACTGTAATTTTGGCTCGGTGCCTGTGGCTCAACGGGCTAAGGCGCCAGCCACGTACACCTGAGCTGGCGGGTTCAAATACAGCCTGGACCTGCCAAACAACAATGACGGCTGCAACCAAAAAAATGGCCAGCGTTGTGGCGGGGGCCTGTAGTCCCAGCTACTTGGGAGGCGGAGGCAAGAGACTCGCTTGATCCCAGGAATTGGAGGTTGCTGTGAGCTGTGATGCCACCGCACTCTATCCAGGGTGACAGCTTGAGGCTCTGTCTAAAAAAAAAAAAAAAAAAAGAACTGTAATTTTGGGCGGTGCCTGTGGCTCACACCAGTCTCATATGCTAGAGGTGGCAGGATCAAACCCCGCCCTGGCCAAAAACTGAAAAAAAAAAAAAAAAAGAACTGTAATTTCATTTTCTATAAATTAAACATGCTTTAGAGGTTATATTAAAAGCATAATTGGGCTAAAACTAGAGGTGAAATACTATATGGGGGAGCAAAGTGAAAGGTAGGTGTAGACAAAGAAAAGCTAATATGGATTATTCATGAAGTAGTAAAAGCTCCAGCTTTTAATCCTGGAAACACTAAGTTAAATGTCATTCTCCTCCAAATAGTCTTCTGATTTAGCAAACCCAGATCATATAATGGGAAGGCGAGAAATAATATGAAAAAAACTATCACATCCTAAATATAATCTTGACTTGAAGCTGACTTCAAAAGCACTCCTCTACAACCTACACAGGTACAAGAAAATTACCAAAGGTAAATACAAACATATAGCAGAGTTTACTTTGTCTAAAAAGGAACCAGAGATAAATTCTAGAGAAACTTAAGCAAAAATTAAGTTACATATCAAGACTGTTCTCTTACATAGCAATATATTACCTTTACTAAAGATAAAGCTAACAGTACACATCCTGCATGACGTTGAAAACCTGAATTTCCCAATCTGCGAGATGGATAAAACTGCCATATGGCATGTTAAATATTGTTACAGCTCAGGTCTTTTGGTTGAGCATAAACACAATTCTGAATGTATTCATGAAACTCTCTTAAACTCAAGTTCTCTCTTAGAAGCTATACAGAAAAGTCCTCTCAAAATAACCTGAAGTATTATTTTCAAAGATTAGGTGGTTATAAAAAAAAAAAAAAAACTGAAGTAAAACACTCAAGATGAAAACTCCTTTTTTTTTAGAGACAGAGTTTTATTTTGTCGCCCTCAGCAGAGTGCTATGGCATCACAGCTCACAGCAATCTTCAGCTCTTGGGCTTAGGCGATTCTCTTGCCTCAGCCTCTCCAGTAGCTGGGACTACAGGCACCTGCAAGAAGGCCTGGCTATTCTTTTGTTGTTAGTGTTGCAATTTGGCTGAGGCCGGGTTCGAAGCCACCACCCCTCGGTATATGGGGCTGGCGCCCTACTCACTGAGCCACAGGCGACGCCCAAAACTCTTATTAACAGCCAATTGTTTCATAATTATAACTATCGAACCTTTAAAGATTTTGACTCCCAACATGCAGTGAGGGAAAATGTTTCTTCTGTGATGCTAATGTACACTTTCATTGTCAATATACTTTTACTGATATATAATAGTTGCATATATTTATGAGGTACATGTAGTATTTTTTTATACACACATATAATGTGTACTGATCTAATTAGAGTAATTAGGATATCCATCACCTCAAACATGTATCATTTCTTTGTCTAGGAACATTCCATATTTTCTCATCCAGTTATTTTGAAATACACAATAAATTCTTGTTAACTATAATCTCCCTATCATTCTACTGAACACTAGAATTTATTCCTTCCATTTAACTGTATTTTTTTTTTTTTTTTTTTTTTTGCAGTTTTTGGCTGCGACTGGGTTTGAACACACCACCTCTGGCATTTGGGGCTGGCGGCCTACTCCTTTGAGCCACAAGTGTTGCCCACATTGAACTGTATTTTTGTACCCATTAACTAATCTCTCTTCATGCCTCCCCCTTTTCCCAGTCTCTGGAACCACCATTCTTCTACTCACTACCTCCACGAGATCAATGTTTTTTAGCTTATACATACGATGAGAACATGTTTGTCTTTCTGTGATTAATATGAATTTTGAAGAAAGTGCTATCAACACATTTCTGATAAAATATATCAGTGAATAAATCAGTGAAGGGGCTGAACAAGGCAAGACACAGTGATTACACATAAAAGTTGATGTTGGTAGCAAAATTTAGTTTAAATGTGTTTGGTAAAATTTAAATAGTAACAACTTATAAAATAGAAATAGAAAGAAGAACTCCCAAACCATTAGAAAATCAAAAAGAAACAAAGAAAGCATGATTCATATCACAAGGTCAGAAAATTAGACAATGAAAGATAACAAATTAAGATGTCAGAACAAAGACCAAATGTAAGTGTTAGCATAAAAATGAGAGTAAATTAAATTTTAAGACTGACTTTAGACTGAGTTTTTTTTTATTTGTTTTTTGAGACAGAGTCTCACTTTGATGCCCTTCGTGTCATCACAGATCACAGCAACCTCAAACTCTTTGGCTGAAGTGATCCTCTTGCCTCAGCCTCCCAAGTAGCTGGGACTACAGGCACCCACCACAACGCCCAGCTACTTTTTAGAGACAGGGTCTCACTCTTGCTCCGGCTGGTCTCCAGCTCCTGAGTTCAAGCAATCCACCCACCTTGGCCTCCTAGAGTGCTAGAATTATAGGCGTGAGCACCATACACAGCCTAAGACAGCTTTATTTATTTATTTATTTATTTTGCAGTTTTTGACTGGGGCTGGGTTTGAACCTGTCACCTCTGGTAAATGGGGCCGGCGCCCTACTCCTTTGAGCCACAGCCACCACCCTAAGACTGAGTTTTAAAGGAGCCAACTACATGCTATTTTAAAAGAAAAATATGCCACAGGGAGATAGCACTTCACACCCACTATGATGGCTCAGTGAAAAAAGATACAGAATAACAAGCTGGCAAGGTTGTGGAGAAATGGGAACCTTCTTACATTACTGGTGGGAATGTAAGATGGTACAGCTGCTTTGGAAAATAGTCTGGACAATTCTTCAAAGGTTAAAGTTATCACACGAGCCAGCAATTTTATGTATGTTACCAAAAACACCGAAAACATACATAAAAATGTATATATGAATATTCATTTCATACGAATCAACAGGCTGGGCCCGGTGGCTCAGCCCTATAGTCCTAAGCTCTCAAGGTGGGTGGAATGCTTGAGCTCAAGAGTTTGGGAGCAGCCTGGAGAACAGTTGAGACCCCGTCCCCACCCCCAATCACTACTAAAAATAGAAAAAGCTAGCTGGGCATTATGGTGGGTGCTTATAGTCCCAGCTACTTGAGAGGCTGAGGCAAGAGGATTGCTTGAACCTAGAAGTCTGAGGATGCAGTGAACTAGGATGACGCCACAGCATTGTACCCCGGGCAACAGACTGAGACTCAAGGAAGAAAGGGGAGAAAGGAAAAGGAAAGGGAAGGAAGAAGGAGGAAAGGAAGGAAGAAAAAAGGAAAAAAAAAGTCCATCAACTGATGAATGTGTAAACAAAACATAATATATTCCTAAAATGGAATATTACTTGACCATTTAAAGGAATTAAGTTCTGACAACATGGATGAATTTTAAAACGTTATTCTAAGTGAAAAAAACCAGTCACAAAAAGCCGCACATTGTATGATTCCACTTATATGAAATGTCCAGAATAAATACATCTATAAAGAAACTATTAGGTTATTCATTATGAAACATCCCACTTCCTTAAGTACTAGGTTTGACAGCTAATATCTGTGTCATTTCACATTGACATTTCTCATTTTATTTTTATTGTGAAGGTACATCCTCAATCTTCAACACATGTTTTGGAATGTGATTATCTTTCTAATTTTATTTACAGCAATTTTTGTGAAGCCATAGATAAGTCAAAAATTCTTGTTATTTTCAAATATGTGTTCAATGCAGCACAGACAGTGCAAAATTATCAACAAAGTGTTTTGGAAGGATGTGGCTAATGAGTGCACAATACCTCGATAATTTGAGAAGTTTCATTGGGGTGATTTTGTTTTATTTATATTTTATCTTATTTTACCTTATTTTATTTTATTTGAGACAGAGTCTCACTATGTCGCCCTTGGTAGAGTGCTGTAGTGTCACAGCTCACAGCAACCTCCAACTCCTAGGCTTAGGCAATTCTCTTGCCTCAGCCTCCCAAGTAGCTGGGCCTACAGGTGCCTGCCACAACGCCTGGCTATTTTTTGTCGCAGTTGCCATTGTTGTTCTAGCTGGCCCAGGCTGTGTTCGAACCCGCCAGCCTCGGTGTATGTGGCTAGTGTTGTAACCACTGTGCTACGGGTGCCAAGCCCACTAGGGTGATTTTAATCTTTAAAATGAGCCATTTGGGCAATCTGAGACCAAGGTGGATAATGATGAGCAGAAAGTTGCAGTGGAAATGAATCCATCTCAACCTGAATTAGCAGCGTGAATTAGCAGCAAGGTTTGACGTAATTTTTCCAACAACATTATACTATTTCAAATAAATCAGCAAGGTAAAGAATCTGGACAGATGGGCTCCACGTGGATTAAATAGTGTCAAAAAAGAAATTATTCTGAAGTCTGCCTTTCTTTGCTGTCATGACATAAAGGCAAACCATTTCTACACCATATTATTATAGATTCTTGACAACTGCAAGCATTTGGCACAATGGTTAGATAAAGATGAATTGCTGAAACACAGTCCAAAACAGAATATTCATCAAAAAAAAAAGCTAATAGTGTCTTGTTTGGTAGTCTAGTGTTGGTATTAATGAAACCTGGTCAACTGATCACAGTGTATGTCTGTTCCAACCAAATGGATGAAATGATGCGGATGCTTGACATTAAGCAGCTGAGACTGACAGACCAATTCAAGACGATGCTTGACCACAGGTCACACAAACAA
This sequence comes from Perodicticus potto, assembly GCA_963574655.1. Lineage (NCBI taxonomy): Eukaryota > Metazoa > Chordata > Mammalia > Primates > Lorisidae > Perodicticus > Perodicticus potto. Next base: position 12,090 of record CAUYRH010103575.1, on the reverse strand, counting down.
TGGTGCTTAAACTTCAGAAGCTGACTTGGAGACTCTCTGTTATTCATTATATTCACCAGACCTTGTACCAACTACCACTTCTTCTAGGCTTTGGACCACTTCTTGCAAGGAAAAATATTCAAGTTTCAACAAGCTACAGAAAGCGCCTTTCACAGTTTCATCACACTCACTCTCCAAGCTTCTTAACTGCTACCATAAACCAGCTACCATTAAGATGGCAAAACTGTGTCAACAGTTTAGGCAGATACTTTGATGAATTGTACTGCTGCTTGTTTGGTATATAATCAACTACACCTCTGATCTGAACTCAGACATTTTATATTTAACATTAGTAGTTCCAGAACACGGAACTAAGGAATGACTGATAATGGGTACAGCATCTCTTTTTAGCATGATGAAAATGTTCTAAAATTGATAGAGGTAATGGCTGTACAACTCAATTAATATACCAAAACCAATGAATTAAAAGGATTATTTTATAGTATATGAATCTTATATCAATAAAGCTATTTTTTAAAAAAGAAAAAGATGTCAAAAAAGGTTGAAAGCAAAAGAAAAAAGTTTATATCAGGCAAACGTTAACCAAAGGAAAGCTAAAAAAGAATAATACAAAACAAAGTGTAGACTTCAAAGGAAAAAGCATGAAACAAACAAACAAAAAATTATCATTTTATCTTGAGGCTTTCCTCCTAAGATCAAAATCAAAGAAAGGATGTTTGCTCTCACCACTATTAGTCCCAGTCAGTGCACTTAAGCAAAGTTAAGTAAATGAAAGGCAGATAGATGATAAAAGAAATAAAACTATACCTATTTGCAAAACACATTATAATCTGTGCAGAAAAATCCCAAGAAATTTACAAAAAACTTCCTAGAAATCAGTTCACCAAGAAGACAAGATATAATCACTCCAAAATAGTGAAATACTTAGGTTTGGGACTAACAAAATAAGTACAAAAATCCTAATGAACAAAATTGAAAAAGATCTTTAACAAGGGCCAAGAAATCTATGTTCACATATTGGAAGAGTCAAAAAACAGAAAAAATATCCCTAAAATCATCCCTAAATTGATAATGTAGGTTTAAAGCAATCCCTATCAAAATCCCAGAAAAAAGTTTTTTTGTTGAGATAGATAAGTCTAAAACTTGTATGGAAAGGAAAACTAGAAAAATATTTAAACATATAGTAAGAGAATCACTCTACCCAAGTTTATAACTTATAACACAGCTACAATAAGCAATATAAAAGACACACTGATCAATGAAACAGAATAGAGGACCAGGAAAGAGACCCACATAGGTATGAACTATGATTTCTGATAAAGATGCAAAAGCAATTCAATGCAGTAAGGCCAGCTTTTTCAATAAATGGTGCTAGAGGAGTTAGATCTCCATAAATGAACCTCAACCTAAATCTGACACCTTATATATAAAAAGTAACAAAAAAATGGATCATAGATTGAAACGTAAAACATAAAAATATAAACTTTTAGAAAAAAGCATAGGAGAAAAATCTTCTAGATGCAAAACTTGACACCAAAAACACAATGTAAAAAATAAAAACAAATTCGATAAAATAGACATCATCAAACTTTAAAAATTTTTGCTTTCTGTAAGACCCTATTAGATAAACCAGATGTGGTGCCATATGCCTGTAGTCCCAGTTACTCAGAAAGCTGATGCAGGAAGACTGCTTGAGCCCAAGAGTTCAAGGATATAGTGCTCTATAATCACACTTGTGATGAGCTACTACGGTGTAGCCTGGGCAACATATTGAAACCCTCATCTCTTTAAAAAAAAAAAAAAAAGAAAAAGAAGATGATGATGATGAAAAGCAAGCTATAGAGTAGGAGAAAATATGTGCAAACTGCAAGCCCAACAAACTAGAATCTGTAATATAGAAAGAACTCTAAAATTAATTAATTTTAAAAAAAACCAAACACTCCAATTAGAAAATGGACAAAAAGAAAAATTTCACTAACCAGCAAATAAGCAAATAAAAAGATACTTAAAAATTGTTAGCTGTTATAGAAACAGAAATTAAAGCCACAATGGGATACCCCTACATACATATTTAAACATCTAAGAATTTAAAAAGTGACAACAATGAATATACTGACAAGGATGAAGAAAAACTGGCCCTCTCAAACACTGCCAGTAGAAATAGAAAATGGTACAGCCACTCTTGAAAACAGTTTGCACTTACACATACAGCACAGTAATTCCACTCTTAAGCATGAATTCACAGGAAAAAAACTCATGTCTACACAAATAGCTGTACATGAATACTCGTAATAACATTATTTGTGATAGCCTAAAACTGAAAACAACCAAAATGCTCTTAAATAGGTAAACAGAGAAATTGATACATCCAACACTATAGAATACTTCTATTTAGAAATAAAAAGAAACTGATGGTAAACTTGCAAAATCAATCATAAAGTCAAAAGATAGTAACAGTGGAAAAAGTACTTATAATTTATATCACAGTGCTAAATTTCTTAATTATAAGAAAAAAGTCACATATCAAAAAAAAATTTTTTTTTTTTTTGCAGTTTTTGGCCAGGGCTGGGTTTGAACCTGCCACCTCCGGCATGGTGGGGGGGGCGCGGGGGAGGGCGGCGCCCTACTCCTTTGAGCCACAGGCGCCGCCCCCAAATTAATTTTAAAATGGGCAAATTCAAAAAACTCTGAACAGTTCAACAAATATAGTTCTTAAAAAAAAAAGTTCACCCTCACACAAGTTAAAATTATAATGAGTTATAAATTTTCACCTATCAATTTGTAACAATCAAAAAGTTTAATAACGCGTGGTATTGTTGAAGGCATGGAACAAAAAAGATAATCTCTTAATAGACAATGAGATTATAAATCAGCACACAAACCTCTCCCTTTCTCTGGAGGGAAATGTGGCAATGTCTACACAAATTTAATTTTATTATTTTTATGTTTTGAGACAGTCTCTCACTCTTGTCACCCTGGATAGAGTGCAGTGGCATCATCACAGCTCAAAGCAACTTCAGTCTCTTAAGCTCAAGAGATCTTCTTACTTCAACCTCCCAAGTAGCTGGGACCACAGACAATACCCAGTTAGGTTTCTTTTTTTTAAATTCTATTTGGGGTGGGGGCATGTAGGGGGTTGTCTCGCTCTTGCTCAGGCTAGTCTCAAATTCCTGACCTCAAGTGATCACTTGCCAAGGCCTCCCAGAGTGCTCAGATTACAGGCATGAGCCACCATGCCTGGCCTCAAAAATTTTAAATGCAATTTCCACTTCTAGGAATTATATTCAGATGTGCATCGTGATATATAGTATAGAACATTATCTGTAGCAGTGTTTTTAATAGCAAGAAACTACATAAACGTCAATCAACAGGAGAATATTTAATAACACACAATCCAAACAATCATTGCATGCTAAGCAGCTATTAAAAAAGAATGAGGCAAATAGTATGTTTGTTATGTAAAGGAGCTATCTCAGGAAAGATATAAAAAGAACTGAAAGCAACACCTGTGGTTGAGAAAAGGGTAGGGGAAGGACTTCCTTTTCACTATAAAAACCCTTTTGTAACTTTTGATTTCTGACCAAGTCAATGTATTACCTATTCAAAATTTTTTAAACAATCAAAAAAATAAATGCAGCTGACCCTTGAATAACACAAGTTCAAACTGCATGGGTCTACTTATACACAGATTTTTTTTCTGCCTCTGCCAACCCTGAGAGAGCAAGACCAACCCCTTCTCCTCCCCCTCAAGATGAACACAAGGACGAAGAAGATCTTTCTGATGATCCACTTCCACTTAATGAATAGTACACGCCTTGTATTTTCTCTTATGATTTTCTTAGTAACACTTTCTAGTTTACTTTATTGTAAGAATACAACTTATAACAACTACATAAAATATGGGTTAATTGACAGTGTTATTGGTAAGGCTTCTGGTCAACATTAGGCTATTAGAAGATTAAGTTTGGGAGGAGTACATAGTTCGGGAGGAGTGAAAAGTTATGCATGAATTTTTTACTGTGTAGGGAGCTGGGGCCCCAACTCTCATGTTGTTTAAGGCTCAACTATGTAATAATCCCATACTAACAGAGAAGTATACAAATAGACCAGTGAAACAGAAGAAGATCTTTTAAAAAAATCATTAAAAGGAAGTTTTGGAAAAAATAAAAATTAGAGCCTTAAATTCATATAGATGAAAATAAAATCCAGAATTGATCCAAAAAACCACAAATGTTCTTATTTACTCATTTGGGAGGTAAGATAGGTCATCTAAAACCAGACAAAATCCAAAAGATTTAATATACAAAAAGTAATCAAGGTAACATACTATATTGGACAATAATGGACAACCACCACAAAATTATTTCAACAGATGCAGAAAAAGCATTAATAAATTACAATACACTTTCATGATAAAAAAATTCAGTAAGAGCATCTGGGAAAAAATCCACAACTGACATTATATTTAATGGTGAAAGACAAGATGCTTTCTCTAAATAACAAGGTAAGAATGTCCACTCTTCAAAAGCATATGAAAAAAAGTATATACCATGATGAAGTGCAATTTACTCCTGGAATGCAAGGATCATTCAGTATATGAAATTCATTCAGTGCAATATATCACATTAACAGAATGGAAAAGGCCACATGATCATCTCAATTGATGTAGAAGACATCTGACAAATTCAATACCTTTCATGATTAAAAAAAAAAAGAAAGCAACAAACTAGAAATGGAAAGAAACTATCCCAACATAATAAAGGGCCATATATGAAAAATCCACTGCTAACATCACATTCAATTGTGAAAAACCGGAAATTTTTCCTCTAAGATCAGGAACAAGGCAAATCTCATCACTTCTATTCAACACAGTTTTAGAAGTCCTAGTCAGAGCAATCAGGTAAGAAAAAGAGATAAAAAGCAACCAAATTTGAGGGCGGTACCTGTGGCTCATCGAGTAGGGCGCCAGCCTCATATGCCAAAGGTGGAGGGTTCAAACCCGGCCTCGGCCAAACTGCAAAGCAGAAAAATAACCGGGCATTGTGGCGGGCACCTGTAGTCCCAGCTACTTGGGAGGCTGAGGCAAGAGAATTGCCTAGGCCCAGGAGTTGGAGGTTGCTGTGAGCTGTGTGACACCATGGCACTCTACCAAGGGCGATAAAGTGAGACTCTGTCTCTACAAAAAAAAAAAAAAAAAAAAAGCAACCAAATTTGAAAGGAAGAAGTCAAAGTATCTCTGTTCACAGATGACATGATTTATATTTAGAAAACTCTAAAAAATTCATGCAAAAAAAATTCTAATAAATTCAGTAAAGTTGCAGGATACAAAATCAACACACAAAAATCAATTGTTTATGTACACCAGCAATGAATAATCTGAAAAAGAATTTAAAAAAACAATTCTATTTTTAATACTATTAAAAAGAATAAAATGCTAAGGACTGGTCTTGGGCACAGTGAGTAGAGCTTGTCTTACCCACTGAGGCAAATGGTGGGGGAGAGGGTATAGGAGAAAGGGTGATAAAGCCAGGGGGGCTCTTAGCACCTGAGAGTAGGCTGCTTACTAGAGTTTGGGTTTTGTTCCCAGGTTAAGGGTGGCATTCCCAAGATCCAGGGCATGTGTGCTGGCTGGAAGCCAAGATAATAATTACCCCCTTAGACCGCAAGTCATTCTTAACCCTGAGCCATAGTTATCAGAAAAGACCCTTATGACTCCAAGCAGCAGAATTTAATAAGATAGTGCCACTTCTACCCAGCCCAACCATTACCTGCTCAGAAGCAAGGCATTTCCCTCTCCTTTCTCTGCCCTGTTAGTAATTTTAGAGACTTAAAAGTAGGAAAGGAACTATAAGGAAACTGGAAGGCCCCTCTCTTGCTAATTTTCCAGAGTTTTTAGAGGGAAAGGAGGGTGGTCAGCCCAGGAGAATAGGTTGTTCAGAGTGACAAGAGCAGAGGAGTCCACATTCTGCGTTAGTAGAGTAGTGTTTTTCAAGGAAGAGAAAGTTAAAAAGTAAGCCCCTGGAGTCAGGAAATCTAGGGAGTCAGCAGATAGGTATAGCATGTCCATTCTTTTCACTCAGCCACTGGGGTTCTGCAGCTCCTTAGAGGAAAATGCATGTTTCATTATGCAGCTTTCAGGATGTGAGATGCTTCAGGAGGTACAGCTGACTCTGACCTTCTTCCATACACTGGTTTGCACATAAACCTGGATGGTAGTAGGCCAAATCTGCAGGTGTCTCAAAACTTCACCTACAACTCCTGCTGTCCTTAAAATATATTTAGGCAACTATAATATACACTGCATGGCTGGGTACAAATCCAGTCAGCCTCTGATTTGCATTTTCAGTGTAAGCAGGAGTACTATGTCATTGTTCACAACTCACTAGTATGGAGAGTCTACAAAACACTTCCAGATAAAAGAATCACAAACAAGAACTTTCTAACATTTAATCCTTAATCTAAGAAGACATGATGGATTCTTTCAGGGGTGTACAACATCTTAGCTTCTCTGAGCCACACTGAAAGAAGAGTTCTCTTGGGCCACACATTACATACACAGATGCTAACGAAAGCTAATGCGCAAAACAATAAGGTCTGTGCATAATTTTCATGATATCCACCACCACAGATAGCAACAAAGTCCTCACATAATCTGCACCTTAGCCCGTGGACAGTGAGTTGGACACCCCTGCACCTGATCTGCCTCTTGGGCAAGTTACTTTGTTTCTTTAGGCCTAGATTTCCAAAAAAGAAAAGAACAACGACAAAAAAAGAATAAAATACCAAGGAATAAACTTAACCAAGAAGGAAAAAGACATAACACACTGAAAACTACAAAACATTCTTGAAAGAAATTAAGGACACAGGGTGGCGCCTGTGGCTCAGTGAGTAGGGCACTGGCCCCATATACAGAGGGTACTGGGTTCAAACCGGGCCCCGGCCAAACTGCAACAAAAAAATAGCTGGGCGTTGTGGCAGGCACCTGGAGTCCCAGCTACTCAAGAGGCTGAGGCAAGAGAATCGCGTAAGCCCAGGAGTTGAAGCTTGCTGTGAGCTGTGATGCCACTGCACTCTACCAAGGGCAACGAAGTGAGACTCTGTCTTTAAAAAAAAAAAAAGAAATTGGGCGGCGCCTGTGGCTCAAAAGAGTAGGACACCGGCCCCACATACCAAGGAGGCAGGTTCAAACCCAGTCCCAGCCAAAAATTGCAAAAAAAAAAAAAAAGAAAGAAATTAAAGACACAAAATATCTATAAAGCTCATGGATTAGAAGACTTGATATTGTAAAAATGTCTATGCTCCCCAAAACAATGTACAGATTCAATCTCATTTCTATCAAAATCTTCAATGGTATTCTCTGTAGAAATAAGAACAAAATCCTGAAATCATATAAAATCTTAAGGGACACTAAAAAGCCAAAATAATCTTGAAAAAGAACCAAAGGCCTTGAAGGCCTCACACTTCCTAATTTCAAAATATTTTACAATGCTCACAGTAAAATGTAGTACTGCAGCAAAACAGTACAGTACTAACATACAGACAGACCAGTGGAACAGCACAGAAAGCCCAGAAATAAACCCTCACACAAATGGTCAAATGATTTTTGACAAGAGTGACAAGACCACACAATGCAAAGAAAAGAACCTCCTCAACAAATGGGACAACTGGCTACATATAGGCAAAAGAATGCAGCTGGACCTTTAACTCTCAGGAAAAAAACAAGAGGGTTTGTAAAACTTCCTAACACTGGATTGCCAATATTTTGGATATGACACCAAAAGCACAGGCGACAAAAACAAAAGACAAATGGGAGTATATTAAACTTAAAAACTCCTATAAATCAAAGAGACCAACGGAGTGACAAGGCAAACTACAGAATAGAAGACAGTATCTGCAAATCATATGCAAGCAGTCCCTGAATTACAAACATCTAACTTATGTACAAATAGCACTTACCAATAGAGGCTGTCCAATAAAGTAAATCCCCAGGTAACAAATAACCAGCTGACATGCAACTCACACAGAGGCTGTTATAGCTACAGGTAAATGCACCTGTTCCAACTTAAACACAAATTCAACTTAAGAACAAACAGACAGAACTTATCTTGTTCATAACCCAGAGACTGCCTATATCTGATAAAGGGTTAATATCCAGGGGTTAATACATAGTGAACTCTTACAAATCAAGAACAAAAAACTAAATAATCCAATTTAAACAGTCAAAGGGCCAGATGAAATAATCCTAGCACTCTAAGAGGCCAACACAGGAAGATCCTTTGAGCTCAAGGAGTATGAGCAAGTATGAGCTCAGTACCAGCCTGAGCAAGAGTGAGGACCCTTCTCTTTTAAAAACAGGACAATCAGCTGGGCATCACTGCAGGCACCTACAGTCCCAGCTATTTAAGAGGTTAAAGGAGGAGGATCACTTGAACCCAGGAGTTTGAGGTTGCTGTGAGCTAGGCTGACATGAGAGAACTCTAGTGGGGGCAACAAACTGAGGCTCTGTCTCCAAAAAAATAAATAACAAGCAAAAGATTTAAATTAGACATTTCTCTAAGGAAAATATGCAAATGGCCAAGAAACATGAAAAAGATGCTCCATATCACTTCTATGATCTGATCCAGTAATCCCTCTTCTGCATAGAACATCCCAAAGTATTGACAGCTCAGAAACCTCCCATGGAGCGGAATGGCAAAAGCTCGCTTGATCTTGATTTTCAGTACGAATACAGACCGTGAAAGTGGGGCCTCATAAAAAAGTAAAAAATAAAAACCTTAAAATTAAATATTTAAAAAAAAAAAAAAAGAATTGACAGCAGGATCTCAAAAAGCTATTTATTTATACACTCATGTTCACAGCAGCCTTACAATAACCAAGGGGTGGAAGCAACCAATGGATAAACAAAATGTTGCATGCATGTACAAAAGAATATTAATAAGCCTTAAAAATGAAGGAAATCCTGTTTCATGCTATAACATGGCTGAAGCTTGAAGACAAATGCTAAGGGAAATAAGCTAATCACACACACACCCCAAAAAGAATGGTGGTTACCACAGAGAGAGGGAAATGGGAAGTTGTTTAATGAGTAGTTTAAATTATTTTCTGTAAAGTAAAAAGATTTTTCTCCCCAAAATATTAAGAGATTTTGAGATTATCTACAATATACAAGTCATTTCAGCAAATGAATCTACGTAAAAATCTAAAACCTAAACTGGACTAAAAAAAATTGAGTTTAAAAAAAAATATTTAGTACTGAATTATGGAGTACTCTGTAACTTTAACATAATATTCATGTTAGTCAAAGTGGAAACACTTTGGATATAACTCAAATGCCCATCAATGCTTCCAGCATTCTTTTTATTTCTAAACATTCATACATTTAAAATCATGCTTTTAAGAGCTTAGTTTTGACTTTAGCAGGCTAGCTGATCACAACTATTACTTGAATCTAGAATGTAACAAGTACATTTAATTTTTCATTATTTCCCCTTCCACTACAGTCGTAAGCACTAGATTTAAGCAAATTTTAAGATATTCTGAAATAAGCTAAATGTTTCCTATATGCATGGTTTGTATTCTAACTAAAAGTGAAACAAAAGTTCTGGTAACTCTTTTACCATTTTTTTTTTTTTTTTTTGAGACAGAGCCTCAAGCTGTCACCTGGATAGAGTGCTGTGGCATCACAGCTCACAGCAACCTCTAATTCCTGGGCTCAAACGAGTCTCCTGCCTCTGCCTCCCAAATAGCTCCCACAGGCGCCTGCCACAACGCCCGGCCATTTTTTGGTTGCAGCCGTCATTGTTGTTTGGCGGGCCCAGGCTGGATTCGAACCCTCCAGCTCAGGTGTATGTGGCTGGCGCCTTAGCCCGTTGAGCCACAGGTGCCGAGCCTCTCTTTTATGATTTTATTAGATGATTCTTATCCTTTCTTACAATCCTATTTCATTATTTTGGAACCATATATTATTCTTTTAATGGTCCATAGCTAACTAGAAGAATTGAGAGGTGAGGTAAAGGTGATTGTAAAGTAAAATGTTTGATTGCATACTTTTTCTTTTAATCTAGAGACTGATACCTAAAGAAGATAGATCAGAATTCCTCATGTGTACTGTGAAGTTCAAGGGTCCAAACTGACCTGTTTAAATACCACTTAATTTACAGTACACACTAATAAAGATTATTATGTAATATTAAAACTACAAACCCTCTTTCATGTATGTACACAACACAACAGGCATTTATTAATTCAATATTCTGATCCCATTTTTCTTTTTTTTTTTTTAGAGACAGAGTCTTATTTTGTCACCCTTGGTAGAGTACTATGGCGTTACAGCTCACAGCAACCTCCAGCTCTTGGGCTTAGGTGATTCTCTTGCCTCAGCCTCCCAAGTAGCTGGGACTACAGGCATCCACCACAAGACCTGGCTATTTTTGTTGCTGTTGCAGTTTGGCCGGGGCCAAGTTTGAACCCACCACTCTCGGTATATGGGGCTGGAGCCCTACTCACTAAGCCACAGGTGCCACCCCTGATCCCATTTTTCCACAATGACTTCTATTGAAAAAATTCAGGGAGATTTTTCTAATCAAAAATAACAGCAAAAGACATTATAAAATTACTAAACTATTTTTAAGAACAACTTTTTAAATCTTTTACTCTCAATACTTCTATAATAGGATGAACACTAGCTTTGGAGTCAAACAAACCTGCATTCAAATCTTGACCCCTTCGCTTAAACTTTGTAAATTACCTCTCAGCTATCTCTTTAATAAAATTCAGGCTGTAAGTTTAACATTCCAGAGGTTGCTCTGAGGCTTAAATGAGATATATTAAAATACAGTTCCTAGCTTAGTGCAGTTAGGTGCCCAATATTTTTTAGTTGTATACCCCCCTTTTCCCCGTTTGTTGTATTAAAGACCTCATGAAAGGCTTGGTGCCCGGAGCTCACTGGTTACAGTGCCGGTCACGTGCACTGAGGCTGGTGGGTTCGAACTCACCAGAGTGAGACTCTGTCTCAAAAAAAAAGACTTCATGATAATCATTTTTAATTATCATTTAAATAAATCATTTAATTGAACCTTAAAATAATCCCACATAGCAGATATATCACAAATTAAGCATAATATTATTACTGAATATTTAGGTTATTTTTAATTTTTATACTAGAAATAATGTTGCAATGAATATTCCTGGGCTTGAGTTGATTACCAAAGATGAAATCAATCAATCAAAAAGTATTTTGGGGGGCAGCGCCTGTGGCTCATTGAGTAGGGCGCCGGCCCCATATACCAAAGGTGGCAGGTTCAAACCCGGCCTCGGCCGAACTGCAAAAAAACAGAAAACTAGCCGGACGTTGTGGCGGGCGCCTGTAGTCCCAGCTACTCGGGAGGCTGAGGCAAGAGAATCGCCTAAGCCCAGGAGTTGGAGGTTGATGTGAGCTGTGTGATGCCACGGCACTCTACTGAGGACAATAATGTGAGACTCTAGTCTCTATCAAAAAAAAAAAAAAAAAGTATTTTTGGGAGGGCAAGGAAAGCAAAAAAATATTTTTAAACTCCTACTACATAGTGCCAAACTACATAAAGAGCTTTATTATGATTTATATTGCTACCAGCAATGAATATACATTTTAACAAATCTCACTGATACTGGATAGAAATTTTTAAAAATCTAATATTATGAGATTTGAAATCTCATTATTGACTTATTTTGAATTTCCTTTGATAATTAGTGAAACTGAGTATCTTTCCATGTTTCCTGGTTGTATTCTCGTATAGTGACTTAACATGCTCACAAGTTTTGCTTAACAGTCAACTCTACCCATCATTTCCTTTGTGATTTCTTGAACTGTTTGTAAACATAATTGCTAACTGAACATTTAAACTTTATATGGGGGTGGGGAAATGAAAAAAAACTAAGCATATCATGGATAAATTACTTTTCCCTTTTAATCTTATGAAATAAAATCATACTAATTTGAAAGTTTAGGAGCAAAATTAAAACTTTTATTCGAAAATATAGGTTCAGGATACATCTGATATTAAAATTGGAAAAAATATATTATTATAAAGGGAAATTACAAACATATTTCAC
>CAUYRH010103574.1:0-21449 GCA_963574655.1 Perodicticus potto | reverse complement strand
TTTTTTTTTTTTTAATTGAGACAGAGCCTCAAGCTGTCACTCTGGATAGAGTGCTGTGGCATCACAGCTCACAGCAACCTCCAAGTCCTGGGCTCAAGCGAGTCTCTTGCCTCCACCTCCCAAGTAGCTGGGACTACAGGCGCCCGCCACAAGGCCCGGCCATTTTTTGGTTGCAGACATCATTGTTGTTTGGTGGGCCCGGGCTGGATTCGAACCCACTGGCTCAGGTGTACGTGGCTGGCGCCTTAACCCGCTGAGCCACAGGCGCCAAGCCAGCAGGTGGCAATTTTGATGGAACAGGGATCTTTCCTTCTGGAAATCTCTTTCTCTTCTGAGAGAAAGTATTTCCAGAGGGCCTCCCTCTGCCCCCTCCCCCAGCAGGTTTCTCCTCACATATTATTGGTCGACATGGAGAGACAAGCCCAAGCCTAAACGAATCACAGAAAAAGGAAGTATTTGGCTTGGGCCAATCATGATTAACCCGCTAGGGCTGGGGAGGAGCCCAGTCTTTCCAAGCACTTGTTTCTTACACTTAACATGAAGAAAAAGGGGAGAAGTCTCTAACTACAGCGCCTACTGCAGGTCTTGTGTATATCATGCCTTTCCATTATTTTTGGTAACTCTTCAGTGATTACCAGTAAGCCCTAGGAATATTGTATGAATATTGTAAGAATTTCACAACCAAGTTACTGTGAACTATTTTTTAGTAAAAATATGAATAAACTGAAGAACGGTTTGGAAAAACAATCTACATTTTACAGTGTATACCAAAATAAACTCCAGATGAATTTGAGTAAATACAGACAAAACAAAATAAAACACCTCTTCATAAATTCTGGAGAAACTGGAAGAAAGTTATTGGTTCAGAATGGAAGAAGAATGTGAACTCTCTTAGTTTTGCAGTAATAGAAAAGGAATGAAAGAAATGGCATAGAATATTGATATATATAAATGTAAAAAAATGATGAATTTTTGTGTGATGGAAAAGGCAAACCAGTGTAAATGAACTACCAGCTAGAAAAACATTTTAGTCGAAGATTACAAAAGGTTAATATTTCTAATGTAATTTTGCATTTAAATACATAAGAAAAATACACACTAAAAGTAGGATAATCATACAATACAGGAGGAGGTAATTCAGAAAAGTGGAACAAATAGTGATGATACATTTTTAGAAACTCATGCAATCTTGTCAGGAATCAAAGAAATCTAAACTAGAACAAACTTGAGATGCAATTTTGTGTCTTCTAACACAATTTAAAAAGGCCGTAACATAATTACAGTTGTAGTGTAGCTGGTACGCTTATTCAATGCTGATAAGTTGATATATCTTTTTGAAAAGTACATATGACAGATATGCAAAGATATTCATATTCTTTTTTCTCCAGTAATTCAAATATAGAAAGCTTATCCTAACCAAATAAATCAAGAGAAGCAAAAAGCTCTCTCTCTCTCTCTCTATATATATATATTTTTTTTTTCAAACTTACTACAATAGAAGTTCTAGTAGGAAAGACCAGGAAAATCACTGAAATGTTCAATATTTTGAAAATAGTTTAATAAATTTTGGTATATCCACATGAACTTCAACCATTAAAAAATTAACTGTGAAGACAGCAAAGGAAATGTTTATAATAAAATAGGAACATATGACAGAAATCAGAATTGTATTTGCATTATGATAATATTTATATAACAGATTTTCATAGAATATGAAAAGATGGAAACCACCGTAGGATGATAGGCTATTGATGATACCTTAATTATTAAAATATTTCCTTAATGAAACTGAATTAATTGTCTATTCTTGTGCAATAAATTACTCCCAAACTTAGTGGCTTACCACATTAAACATCTATTTTATCACAGTTTCTGTGCTTTAGAAATTTGGGAGCAGTTTAACTGGATGGTCCTTGTTCTCTCATAAGGCTGCAGTCAACAGTCTGAGAGTCATCTGAGAGGTGACTGAGGCTGGAAGATCTGCTTCCAAGTTCAACTTACACAGTTGGCTGGAGATGTCTCAGAAGATTACAGTCAGTAGTCTGAGGCTGTAATCATCTGAGGCTGGAGTCATCTGGGACTTGCTTGCACTGAGGATGAGGCTTCAGTTTCTCCCTATGTGGCTATCCATAGGGTTCCTTGAGTGTCTTTGTGGGATGGCAGCTGGCTTCTCTCAGAGCAAATGTTGAGAGAGAGCAAGAGGCACAAGAGGGAGAGAGAAACTGGAGAGGAAAGGAGATCACAGTGCCTTTTATGATCTGGGAACAGTTATAGGCCATCCTTTTTATTTTATTTTATTGGTCAGAAATAAAGCTGGATACAGTGGCTCTCACCTGTAATCCTAGCACTCTGGGAGGTCCATGTGAGAGGACTACTTGAGGTCAGGAGTTTGAGACCAGCCTGAGCAAAAGCCAGACCTCATCGCCACTAAAAATAGAAAAACTAGCCGGGTGTGTGAGAGGCACTGGCAGTCCCAGCTACTCAGGAGGCTGAGACAGGAGGATCGCTTGAACCCAGCAGTTTGAGGTTGCTGCGGGCTAGGCTGAGGCCATGGCACCTGGCAAAAAGGAAATGAGTCGCTTAGTTTAGTTCACATTCAAACGGAGGGGAATTAGGCAGCCTTCATCTTTTCAAAGGAGATGTATTAAAGCATTTGTGAACATACTTAGTTACCACAATAGTTTAGGGTTTTTTTTCCATTAAAAATATGCTGAAACAGAAAAGTAGAGGACTCTAATGTGTATGAGATTTAAATGTTGAGTAGGGGAAGTATGGAAGAAAACAGAACAGTGGCCTAAGGTGACCAAATTAAAATGCTAAAACAAAAACAAACAGAAAGTGACTGTAGTCCCTGGTGCAGGTGATTATTTTTGTCATTGCAGTGGCTGGAACTGTAACAACCAAGCCCCTTGCCCCTACACCAAGCCCCCTATCCCTGCCACTAATCCCCCAATCACATAGATTAAAAAATATAACAAACCCTTTACTCTTCAAAGGGGAAGTGTTTTGTGTTTCAGCCCCAACCCCCGCAAGGGTGGAGGAGCTAAATTCCGGGAGAAGAGATAAGCAGGGAGAGTTCCTTGGAAACTTACCCAACTGTTATGCCCGTCCCTTATACCCCTGAACTATGTATGAACCATGAAGTAATGAACTTATGATGTATCTTGTGATTTATGAACCAATATGTACCCCCCACTCTGCAACCCTGCCTAAATTGCTATGATCAGCTTCTGTATTACGCTACCTTGATTTACTGACCACGCAAGAAAAATAGTATAAAAGGATTGCTCACCTAGCATTCGGGGCTGCATGCCTTTGTGGTATCAGCCCCCTGAAGGTGTAATAAATTTATCAATTGTTGCATCAAATTGGGGTCCATCTTTCTATCTCTGTGACTCAGTTTACTTCAGAACTGTAGTATTGATAGTTTGCTGCTCACGTGGGTCCAGAGTAGACAGGTGGAGAAGTGGCCTCCTGCCAGCAGATGACAAGAAATTTCCTTTCTGTCTAATAGCACCTCATAGGCTGAGCATCACGTCTTCTCAGCCATCTCTGAGGGGCTTTCTGTGACTGAGAGCTCTGGCTGTTAGGTGTACATTTCATTTGAATGAACAATTACCTTTGAGCAGTTGTAATTCATTTGGAAGTCAATTTAAAAAAATCACAGAACATGAGCTGTGGTCTGCAAATACTAAACACATATGGAAAAATAAAAAGCAAATAAATACCAGTCAGTGCTAGAGATCCAATTAGGTATGCCAGAGCATCCTACTTGAAGTCTGAAATATTTTCCTTAGTTATTTTCATCTTTCAGTTTTTCTTGGAAACCGAAACCTGGTTACACAGTTTGGTTACTTTTTTGGGTTCTGTTGTCCTCCTGCCCAGCTTTTGGTCACTCTAAATATTCTTGGGTCCTCTATCAGAGGGCAAGTGAAAAATGTGATGATGGTGATGATGACAATAACAACAAACTCTGTGGTGTCTCTGAGGGGGAGGCTGGATTTTCAGGTGTGTTTTACTGTCAGCAGTCAGTGTTCTATGGGGGAACAGAGCGTGGCCTTTGGAATTGGAAAGACCTGAGTTTTATCCCTTGGTCGGTCACTTTGTTCTTTCAATAATATCTTATTGTACCAGACTCAGTGTTAGATGTCCAGGATATAATGATGAAGGCTATATGGCGACACAGCATCTTCAAAGGGTTTGGTCTAGTGGAGGATGCAGACGAGGGGAAAGGCAGGTGAATCCAAGGGACCAAGCGGGATTCTGGGAAAGCGCTCGTCTTTATGATTAAGGAGGACCGCTCTGCTGGCACAGATCTTTGCCCTTTCCCCTCCTTCCTTACTTCGAATGCAACAGAACGCTTACAGGTAGGGCCATTCTGTGATCCTGAGATAACAAAGCAAGATACCAGAATAGTGAAGAGGAAGAAGAGAAGGAGCCCGGGGCCTTGTTGACATCACGGAGCCACTGGAGCAGCCCTGCTTTTCCACCTACAGACTTCTCAGGTGAAAAATGCGAACCCTCTTTCAGCCCCTGTGGACCACATTGCTATCTGAGAGAGAGTGGAGCATTTCACTGGAGTTTGAGCCAAGAGAGAAGATGAGGTTGGAGTTGCAAACCATGTCAAGAAATTAAAGCCCTGTACACAAAGTTATTATAATTAATAACAATATTGTATACTTGAAAATTGATTTTAAAAAGTAGATTTTCAATATTCTTACCAAAAAATGAGAATATGAGGTGACATGCGCGTTCATTAGGTTGATTAGGTCAGTTCAGAGTGCATACAAATATCAAAACATTGTGTTGTACACCGTGCTATATGCAATTTTTATTTGACAACTAAAACATTTTAAAAGATAATACAGAAAAAAAGGAAATGTAAGTTCTATCTCAAGGGCAATTGGGAACCTTATCTCAAGGGCAAATAACTTAATTTTTGTAAACCTCAGTTTTCTTATTGGTAAAGTGGGAATAATAATGTTTGCCATATGGCTTGTGAGAACTAAATGGAATGAGGTATAAAATGTCCAATAGTGTTGGTACTTAAAAGGCGCTTAACAATCTGAAGACGTTTTTTGTGAAGATCATTATGATAACGAAGAAAAAAATTCAATTATATGTGGGGTTCTGAACTGGTAGATGTAGCACACTACTTATTCTTTCTCTGTGGTACCCTCATTCATGCATTTATTCATTCCTCCATACATACAGAGAGCAACAGTTGTGTGCCGGGCCAGGAGAGAAATAAGCCTTGTCTTCATGGGATTTATCATTCTAGTGGGAAGAAACAAAAGCAAGCAAACAAATTAAAAATAAAAAAATAACGTCAGGTATGATTGATTTGCTGTCTGGGTTACGTACTAACCCGGTGACAGAGCGCCACTTTTGGAATGTAGATCTTTCGTAGGCAGGGAGAAAAACTCCTAATGAATCTAAAAATGCTGTGAAATCCAAAAATACCGGGGAAAGCACCCGTGGTAAAATGAACATCTTCCCTGAGATAGCACCGTTAGATGAATAGAGTGTTGGGGGAGGAGCTGGGAGGGGTTCTAAGGGAGAAAGCAGGGACCCGAACAGCCCTCTCATTGGACTGGTTCTCAGGTGAGATTCCCTTTTTGCCCTGAACCCAGGCCGCAGCCCAACACTTCCGGGCCAGGGAGCCCAACCATGCAATATCGTATAGGAAATAGCCTAGGTCCACCCGTACGTTTTATTGGAAAACAGGGATAATTTTAAGGGAGTGTAGTTTGGGCTCTGAATTAGGCTGTTTGGGTTCAGACTAAGCCCTGCCTCTAACAGCTGTGTAACCTTTGGAAATAAGTCGCCTTGAGGCCATTGTGAGAATTGGATGAATTAATCAATGTAAAGGCCCAATAAATATTAGCTATTTTTGCTTTCAGTTTTATCAGTGGCAGCATTTCACTTGTCATCTCACTCATCAAACGCAATCATCACTTTTGGAGGATTCACAATCTCTTTCCCTTTTTAAAAAAAGAATATGGATGATTTAAAAAATCCTTTTAATTTTAACATGGATGATTTTGTTTACTCAAATCTTTTGAGGAATCTCTTAAGATTATTGGCAGGGGTTTGGTGGCCTCAGAAGAAAGTTCTATGAGTATGTCAGGATGTTTGTTGTTTAGTCCAAAACGCTTGGATTTGCAAAGCAAGAGGGCTTGCCTGTTAGCCCTCTATGGGGGAGTTATCAGATTTTTTCTATATAAGCTGGAATTGGCCAGTGTCACTTTGCAGAAGCTAGGGGCTTTCTGTCCCTTCAAAGTCAGAAAAGGTTTGTTCATTAAACTAGTATTTACTGAGCACCTGCTATGTGTTTGCAGTGTTTTTCAGATCACACACCAGGTATAGTTCTTCTGGTATGTCTTTTCAGGAGGCCATGGAATTTGTGCAGCCACTTGCTAGTTGGTAATTGTCTGTAGTTGATGTCAGACTGTCTATAACCAGAACAGACTGTTTGCCTAAGAATGATGCTGGGTCTTGGGTCTTTCCGATTTTGCCAATTGCTAAAATATATTAGCCTTTTCTTCCCTTAGCAAACATTTCTCTACAGAAGAATACTCTCCTACAAACTTTCCTGCTATGACACCATGATTTTAAGATCTACCATCTCCTTATTGGAGTTCTTTTAGTTTTTGTTTTTACTGAGAACACCTTTTTCCTTTTTTACCTGAGCCTCCCTCCATAGTATTACCTGGCTATGAAAACCATTTCTCTGTGTGTGGCCAGGGCAGATTGGTGAGTGTAGAGGGGGTGAAGGGGAAGGGGATGGGTAGATGAATCCAACTCTATTTTTTTGTCTTGACGATGATGGTTCTGAGCTGTGAGGGGGAAATGCTTTGCCATCTCTTTACAGGTAGGTCTCTGACAGAAATGTGAACTTCAAAGCAGAATAGGTAATGGATTATAAAGGGAATCCCAAGTAATCCTAAATTATAAATGGATTACAAAGGGGATTATAAATCATGAATTCCAAATAAATATCATTTTAAGAATTGATGTTCCCCAAGAGAACCCTCACTGTTATGTACTTTTCTATCAAAGCAATAGAAGAAGAGCAAATATTTAAATCCAGGAATGATTTCTATTGTGAACAGTAGAAACCCTGATTAGAGGTTCCTTGTGAAACAGGCTGCCATTACTACCTTGGCGGCTCAATAATAGTAGAGCTGGCATTTCTAAGATTCCCTTGGACTTCTTTTTTTCAGGGTAGCAAAATGTCCCAGCTGACATCATATCCGTGTTTAAAACAGAAAGAAAAGGATAGTGCCAGTTGTGTCTCTTGTTTTTGGGAAAGTTTTACTTTCCTAATCAAGGGCCCTGCCTGGCTTCCTTTGACAAGTCATTATCAGAACTAGATCACACGGCCACCCCTTGATTGGAAAAGTGTCGTTGGGAAAGTGGACAACAGGGTAGTGATGGTTGATTTAGAGCAGTCAAAATTCATTCCCCGGTGTGGGACATATTTTCATCCCAACCCAAATTAAGGTTTCTTTAGCAGGAGGAAGGAGGCACGGACACTGTTTAGGCAGCTAACAATGTGTAGCCTGTATCATCTTCCTCGCCATTTTCATCATCAGGAGCCACTTGGAACAGGCTGTTCCATGAGGGCACTTAAGAGAACCACTGTGTTCATCTCTCTTCACACTATGAGTCAGATCGCAGCAGGCACCTCCAACACCCACCTTGTAAGTGAGGAAATGTTCTCATGTTGTGCCCATGTCTTTTCTGGGACACCACCTCCTCCTCCTCATTCCCAAGCCCCCTCTAAACTTTGTTCCAAACCTTTTCATAGCTGCACAGCAAACTGCAGAGATTTTCTGCTTGTCACAGTCACACACACACACACAGAAACACACAGAGGTGGGAGGGCGATAATAAAGGAAAAGTAGGATGTCAATAACAGATTTCAGCCAACAAATGCTCTTTGTGTTCAGAGAGAAAAGCAAAACAAATCTTGGAACCCTAAACATGAGAAATCTGGAGATAATGCAGGTGGAAAGAATTTAATGTTTATATCAGAACTCTACCCAGCAGAGAGGAAGCACAGTTTTTATCATTTGTGGCAGATAAGTAGAGTGTCCACATACTGACTTTTTATTTCAGCCTTGTGTTATGTTAATGCTGTCTTATCCCAGTAGGGTTCTTCCCCCAGTAGCAATAGATTTAATTTACAGCTAGTTGGCTTGTAATCCTGTATTGAAAGTAGAAGTTGGAGGTATTTGGGGACAGGGGAATGTGAGGCAGAGAGGGCATGTTGAAGACAGTTTGTCATCATGCCCTCGGAGGGGCCTCTTCACCAGGACACTCTTGCATCTGCTGTCTGCTGCATATCCCTGCTGTTTGACAGTTGTGAAGCTTAAGCTGACTTCATGTTTACATTACTTTTCCCTGGTGCAGTGGAGGTGGGCTGCACATTCAGTACCAAGAAAAGTCTCACCCTCACGGAAGGATCGCTAATCTTAACCCCTTTTCATGAAACCTCTCTGTTTGGAACACCACATTGGACTCAAGCAAAGGAGATTTATGTAACTGGTCCTTATCTGTCTATCTAGTGAATAAATAATTTTATTGGCCTCTGACTGAAGTCTGCAATTGTATTCCAAATGCCCAAAGTGGACACATCGTTGGTGTTGTCCTGAAAGAGGAACAGAGAGTTTGATTGTGCTGTTCTCTTAGAGATGGTTGTGGGCCTATTAATGATGAGCCAGAAACATTAGGTGAAGCGGGGGCCAGACGCTTCTCAGGACAGAAGCACATTCATCTAAGTTGAAATCTAAGGTGAGCTGTCAATGTTCCTCTCAATGACAAAGACTCAGACCCTGGAGTTAAATGAAAAATGAGTCAAGGATTTGGGAGAATTTCCCAAGCTCTGAGCAAGTGGTTCAGTCATGTGTTTAAAAGCATAGAGGACTTTTTTTTTCAATCTTTGTGCTTTAACATTCATTTACTCACAAGTGAATAAAAATGCAAACTTAGGATTTTTAGCAAAGAAGCTTTGATTATTGTCATGTCTTTTATACGTTTAATAGAAAACACTAAGGAACATGGGACTTATGCATTGCTTTTGGCTACCAGTAATTTTAAATGAAAAATGAAGTTAGTGCCTTCCTCCCTTCGTAATATATTTATTTGGTTGAAGAGTTTTTAACTTTCTGTGTGGAAAATAGTTGAAAGAATATTTTAAGTGATTTGAGCCAACCAATACAGCTTATTTTAGAAGATGAAGGAAATGAAGAAATACCAAAGCTTTGGTTGGTTAAAAATTGGTAACCATTGTATGATGGTGGCTCAGAGTATGGTGGCTCTCTCCCCTCCCCCCATGAAGTGAGCATCTGTAAGTAGAAGATTGTTCACTTCTGAATCCAGAACACCTACAACATGCTCTCATAGGTATGGGGAGACACATGTACAATCTTTGCAGGGCTAGCATGTTCTCATATTTAAATATTTTAAAATAAAATTTCAGATTTTGAAAAGTTCTAAAAGTGTTAGAGAAAATACTATATACCCTTCACCCAGCTTCCCCTAATGTTAACATCCCTAACCTACATCTGTTAAAACTCACCAGTTGGGTGGGGCCTGTGGCTCAAAGGTGTAGGGTGCTGGCCCCATATGCCGGAGGTGGCGGGTTCAAACCCAGCCCCGGCCAAAAACTGCCAAAAAAAAGAAAACAAAACTTCACCAGTTAACATTGGGACATTTAGTCTCAACTCCAAAATTTACTTGGATTTCACCAGTTTTTCCGCTAATGCCCCTTTTCCGCTGGAGGGCCCCACCTGATTTCCACACTGCGTTTAGTTGTTGAGTCTCTTTTGTCAACTCTGTGCTGAGGCAGTTTCTCATTGTCCCTTGTTTTTCACGGCCTTGGTGGTTTTGAGGCGCGTTAGGTGGGTGTGTTGTAGACGGCTTTTTGGTTTTGGCTTTTCTGTTGTTTTTCTCATGATTAGTCTAAGGCTATGACTTGTTGGGAGGAAGACCACACAGGTGAAGTGCCATTTCATCACTTCATAGCAGGGGGCCATGCTGTCAACATGACTTAGAACTGGGGCCACGTCGAGTGGCCACCCTAACCCACAGCCGTGTTTCCTGCTGTTCTCATTTTAGCCCCTTTAGTTATTTCTTCAGAACTTACTGTAATTGGATTGTTGCTGTTGGGCTATTTCTGTTTCTCTAACTAGGCCGTAAGGTCTATGAGGGCAGAACTGTGCTTACCTTGTGCATCTCTGTGTCCCCAGCACCTAGCACAGTGCCTGGCACATGAGGGGCACTCAAAATGTTCACTTAATAAAAACTACATTATGGTTTTCTTATGTAGATGATGAACATTCTTACTGTAGAGATGACTGTTAATCATGACTCCATTTGTCACCTAGCGGGATTCTGAGAACTGTGTTTTCACGTTTTTGCTTCAGGCTGTCCCTCCACAGCGCTGAAATACCAGCATGGCAAGCACAAGACTGAGCAACCCCTCCCCAGTGCAACAAAAACGAAACCAAACAAAACCCCAGAGTGTTTAGACTTGTATTTCCCTCAATTCCTTCAGCTAAGTTTTCCTTCATCTGCCTTGCAGGTGAAGACCCGGGAGTGGCAGAAGGGAAAAATCCTCTGTACTTCTAAGGGAAGGAAGTACTTCCACCTGTGACGCAACCGCTTCCTTCCTTCCGCCTGTGATGGAAAAGCAGGCCTGTGTCCTCCCCCCTGGACGAACCGCAGTCCTGTGTCCTTCCCCCTGGGACGAACCGCTGGCCTGTTTACTTCCCTTTGGGACGAACCGCAGGCCTGTTTCCTCCCCCCGGGACGAACCGCAGGCCTGTTTCCTTCCCCCTGGACGAACCCAACCGCAGGCCTGTTTCCCCAGCTCCCGCGCAGTCCCTGCTGAGCTGAGTTTCCCAGCCCTACCCGCCCCTGCAGAGGAGAGAGCTCAGGCCTGTTCAGCTTTCACAGGAGAGTCTGCCCTGAGGGGTTTTGCCTTAAAGGATGTTGTGGGTGGAAGCTGTCGGTTTTACCCTTTCTAAACTCAATTATCTTATTTCTATTGTGTGTTATTTCCTGAAATGAGCTTTTACAAGTGTGGTTTTTCAGACCCTTCTAACTTGACCTTTTCATGGGTAATGACTTTCTCGGGAACCTCGGGTGGGGAAGTGCCTTCAGCTTCAACGTGGTTCTGGCTATCCTTATGGAATGCCAGTTCCCAGCTGAAGAAATTGAGGTGGTTCTTTGTTGTTTGTTTGTTTCCTTAGGTTTTTCTGAGGTGGTCCTTTTGAGGGGATTCGTCTGGAATGTCAGGTGCAGCGGGTGTGGGATAAGGCTTGAGATGCCCATCTCTTGAGCTTCGTGTTGTTGTCTGTATCCCGACGTGCCCATGAACTATACCATTTCCCAGGAGTCTTTTTGACCAAGCTGATTTAGGAGGAATTAAAAACTTTTTTTTTTCATCCTATGGAGTAGGAACATTTCTATTGTTGGGAAGTATAATTAAAAACAAAATCATTTCTTAACCTAGAGTTCCTCTCCACAAAGATAGAGGAGAAAGAAAACGGCTGTATTATTGACTATGCATTAAAGCAGAATGTGACACACCACACAGTCCCCTGAGAGACTGCAGGAATGGAGGGGAATTGCACCCCCTTGTATAGCTAATGGGTTACAACCCATTGCAAATGTTTTCAAAAGAAACAATGACTAGGCCCCAGCGCAGAGACGGACAGCAGCATTCACACTTAGTTCATTCTGACTTTCCTGGTAGTTGTTGAAAACCAAAGCTAGTATTTTTATGTCAGGAGATAGCTTTGCAAATTGGAGCAAGGCACTTGTGGGAATTAGGCTTCTACCTCCCCAGAGAAACCGACAGATGGGGCATTACCTTACTTGATGGTTGAATGTTAAAGAGATGGCTCCCGGGTCCATGAGAAAGACATTCTGGGCATAAACTGCACAAAAGCCCCACTTTTTTTCCAAAAGGATTTATATATACATTTCAAAGAGAAGGGAAAGTGCTTATAATTATAGGTTTTCTAAGAAAAAGGAGGTGGGGGAAGTTGCCTTACTTATTCTTAGCAGGGAGAATTAAGCCTCTTATTTTTAATTTTTATTTATTCTTACACTACTGGTTCTAGTGAAACATCCCAGGAACTATTGTTTGAATAAATGAATATGGACCAAATCCATCTCCACCAAACATGTTAGATTTAATTTTCTTGCAAGATGCCTTCACATTTGTTGTGATAAAGTGCTTGTGTTAGGGTGACATTTGTTATCACTTATGGTGGTATGTATTTTGAATGACCTAAAAGAGTGGTGTCCAACCTGTGGCTTGTAGGTCATATGCTAATTTTGCGAGGACATTTTTTTTTTTTTTTTGCTTATCAGTGGTGTTTGCAATCATGAACAGGATGTACAGACCTTGTTTTTTCTCATCATCATTTGTTAGGTGTTGTGTATTTAAAGTGTGGCCCAAGACAACTCTTATTCCAATGTATGGCTAAAATGTGACTGTCCAATCTTAGATGTATTTGTATGTTGCTGACCTCTCAGAGCAATACTGTTCTTTCCAAAGAAGGACATTTGAAGTGACATCCTTACTCCTCAGCTAAAACATTAATACTTAATGCAATGGCTTCATGCTTTGTTAAGGGTTTATCTAATCCTGCAGGGTAAGAAATGGGGGAGGGGATTTATGGGAACTTGCTTTTTACACCACTCTTTCCCCAATGCTATGGCAAGATTAATGTGGGAGTTAAAAGAAGGATGAACACATATGCCACATCCATTGACAAAGTGGTAAAGAGTAGTTTGCTGTGAAATTCCATTTGTATTTAAGTTGACTGTTCTAAATACACATCTAATCCCTCCCTCTGGCCATCCAGGCCACTGACATTTTTCACATCTGACAGCAGAGAAAGGAATTTTATAAATGTCTCTCTCTTGGGGCTAGTTTTAAAAGAAAAGGAAAGTGTGCTAAGTGGAATGGCTAAATTTTAAATCTAATTAAACCTGTAATTTAAATAAGCCCCAATTATACCAGGCTGAAAGCTTGTCAGACTATGTTGAGTCTGGTTTGTTTTACACGGATTATGACAATGGAACCACAAAGCATAGCCCTTTAAGTGCTTCTGCCCATTAGCTTCCAGTAATTGCAGGCATCAATAACAACAAAGGTTGACACCTTGAGAAAGAGAAGTGAATCTTTCCCCTTACAGATCTGGGAGGAAAGAAAAGTGCCTTGATGAAGCACGGCAGGTTGTGTGGATGTTCAGAGCCCAGAGAAAGGAAGTGAGATGGAAGCACCAGGCAGAATCTTTGATTTGCTTAAATGAACACCCTGGTTCATTTTTACTTACTTCTCTTGGCTCACTCAGCATACAGTAGGATCTCAGTGGCTCACTGCCCATTATCTGGCATGAGTATTCTTCAGAAAATGCTGTTTCTTGAAAATGTAAATTTAAAGAAACTAGTAAGGACAGCGAGGAATCAAATAGCAAAAGATATCTTCCTAACACCAGTTTCAGCAGAAAGAAAAACACTAAGCAATGAGAAAGTACAGAGAAGAACCTGCTGAAACCAGGAATTCTTTTCCCCAAAATGTAAAAATCATTTTTCACTCTTGGCTGGCATTCCTGTTAGGAAGGCCATAGTTTTCCTTAGGTTGAAAATATTTTTAGTATTTCCAGAATGAACAACATGGAAATATTTTGTTCTAAGACAAATTTCAGGTCAGTAAAAACACTTGAATATGTATTTAGATTAACTTCACATATAAAACAAAGTTGGCTGTAGAGGTTAAATCACCAGATAATTTTTCTCTTGGGAGAAATAAATTCTGGGGCACTCTCCTGGTGTTATTAAAATATATGGTTTTATTGTCAGTTTGACATTTACTTAAGGAAGCCAAAAGAGTTTGATTACGTCTTAAAACCATGCTAGTTTGGACAGGGCCAGTTTTGGAGAAAGGAGGACATAGGGAAAGGCATTTTTAGTAGTTATTGTTGTCTTTAGCTACTTGTATCATTCGTCAAGGTTGTGAAGGGTCTGAGGGTGACTGTATATGAGAATTACCTGTGGAGCTTTAAAATATACTGATGTCCCGGCTTCTCCCAGGGATTAACATTTAATTTGTGGCAGTGGGCAGGACAGTAGGGGGCGTTGCTTTTTGTTTTGAACATTTCTTCAAGTGATTCTGATGTATATGCAGAATTGAGAATCGGTGGAATCATGAATATTGGGATGACATGCTATTATGGATTAAATTGTGCCCCCCAAAGGATATGTTGAAGTCCTAATCCCATGTATTTCAATCTATTTGGTTTGCTCCAACAAAGCGCCATAGACTGAGTGGCTTATAAACAACAGAAGTTTATTTCTCACAATTTTCTGGGATGAAATTCTGAGATCAGATTGCTAGCATGGTCAAGTTCTGGTGAAGGCCTTCTTCCATGTTGTAGACTGCCAACTTCTTATTGTATCCTCACAAGGTGGAAATAGGGCCAGAGAGCTCCTTGATGTCCCTTTTATAAAGGCATTAATCCCATTTATGATGGCCCCATCCTCATGAGAGAATTTTCTCCCAGAGAACCCACCTTCTAATATTGTCACCTTAGGGGTTAGGAGTTCAAAATACAATTTTGGGGGGAATACGTTTAGTCCATTACACCATGAATGGAACCTTATTTGAAAATAGGTCTTTGCAGATATAATTAGTTTAGTTAAAATGAGGTCAGCCCCCCATGACAAAGACTCCTCTGTCTTTTTGGCTATAATGGTAAATTGGAATATACTGCCCATCAATCTTGTTAGACAGCGTTTATTACTCCAGACACCTGCAGTAATAGTTCACAGATCTCTATTTCTAAGAAAGAATAACAATATTATGTCAAAAGGCTATAGAATTTTCTTCAAACCCTTTCCTTTTCTGGGCACAGGGATGGATGTTGATGACAATATTTCCTCACATGACAAAATCTCTGATTTTCTGATTTCTATGTCTTAGTTACTTAGCTTCCAAAGTTACTAAGTTTTAAATTCTATTTGAACTTGGCTTTGTACAATGCAAAACTACTCCGTATTTAAAAACCACTGCCACAAAGTAATAGATAAGTCTGAGGCAGATAATCCTCCCCTAGTATACAACTTAATAAATAAGCCATGTAACTCCCTGAATGCTCATATGTAAGAAATCCATTCTATTCAGTCTTTTCATTTCCCCAGTGTTCCCAGCCATGCTGGCATTTTCAAGAGATAAGCCCACACACTTTTTCCTTAGGAAAAAATAAAAGATTCGACTTAAGTAGAATGACTGCTGTGGTAAATCATTATTTTCAAGCAGTGTATTTTGTTTCTTTGTTTTTATATTATCAAAAGAATGAATCTTAACCCATGAAGAGCTGCTGATCATACAAAACAGGAGCTGTCTTAATGGGAACGACCATCCTCCCTCTATTGCCAGGGCCAGCGTTGCATACTGCTCAAAGCAGAAACAAAGAGAAAAGCTCATCCAAGCTTACCTTAGTAACAAGCATTTAATTACAATATTAGTTTGCATACTACCCTCCCTCTGAGCAGTGATTTCACTGCTAAACCCAAGCGGCATTATTTAAAATAAAGTCTTTTCATCTGGCTAAGTTTAACAGTAACCCAGGAATTGATGGTCTTGCAGCAATAAGCATGATATCTCCTATTGGCAGAGCCTCTGAAGATCTGTTCTGGGCAGCTAAGTGTCTTTCTAAGTACTCTTTTTCTTACATTTTCTAAGCAGAGTCATTCACCTTCCTTCAGTGTTTGGGGATTGAGTTCTTAAAACTGCCCGTGTCAATGACAACCAAAGTTGCCTGCCAGAGCAGAAAGAAACAAAAGAATAGAAAAATATAACCTTAAATCATGCATTATCTGTTTGGAATGGGCCTATATGTGGACATCAGTGGTAAAAATTAGAAGAGGTGGAAGTGTTCATGTAAAAAAAAGAAAAAGATTCAGAGATTTCTTATAAAGTTAAGCCCCAGTGCTAATCTGGGGCTTACCTGTGATGTCATTTACCTATGATGAATGAAGCACATGTTCACCCAAAGATGTATACAAGAATGTTCAGAGCAACTTTATTCATCATAGCCTCAAACTGGTAAAAAATCTCAATGACCACTACTAGGAGGGTGGAAAACAAATAGTGGTACATCCATATGATAAATTAAACACAACATACACAACATGCAGGAGCCTTGAAAACTTTAAGGCAAGTGAAAGAAGTGAGATACAAAATAGTACCTACTGCATGATTTCATTTGCGTGGAGCTGTAGGACAGGCAAACCTAACTCATGTAATAGAAATCGTGACAGTGATTGCTTTGGTGAAGGGGGTGGAATTGAGCAAAGGGGCATGAGGGAACTCTTGGTAGTGATGGAAATGTTTTATATCTTGACCAGCATTATGGATGGTTACACAGATATATACATTTGTTAAAACTTACCAAATATATGTAAAGCCTATGCATATATGGTATATAAATGGTCTCAATTTAGAAAGAGGAAAAAACAAATAAAAAGTAGTTCAGATTTCAAGTGCTCTACCTGATTACAGCGGCAGCAGGTGGCGCATTAGTGGATCATTGTAGTGTGGAAAAATTTTGTCTTCAATTTGATGGCTTGTTTAACTGTGCTCACCGGAAACTCTTAATTCATCAAAAAGAAGTTAAGGCCCCAATAATTGGTCATAATATCCTAAGAGGACACAGAGATACAATTCATTGTTTTTGCATCAGGTCATGTAAGCAACCATTGACCAAAGAAGGGTGTAGAGTGGAATTTTCTAATTTGTTCTGCGTTGATAGGCTGACCAGGTGCATAATCTTTACTTTTTTCTTCACTGTTCATTGGCATTACTTGTTTTTTTTTTTTGAGACAGAGCCTCAAGCAGTTGCCCTGGGTAGAGTGCTGTGGCATCACAGCTCACAGCAACCTCCAAGTCCTGGACTCAAGCGCTTCTCTTGCCTCCACCTCCCAAGCAGCTGGGACTATTGGCACCTGCCAGAACGCCCAGCTATTTTTTGGTTGCAGCTGTCATTGTTGTTTGGCAGGCCCAGGCTGGCTTCGAACCCGCCAGCTCAGTTGTATGTGGCTGGCGCCTTAGCCACTTGAGCCACAGGTGCCGAGCCGGCGTTACTTCTTTATCTAAAATTATCTGAGAGTTAGATGTGTCTCCACTATACTATGCATTTTGCTTCTGAAAGCCGTGTCTGAAAATTCTACTGTAGGTGCTTTGGTTGGTAGGAATGGCACAAGGCATTTGGTTTCACCTTGAGTGGATGTGGTCATTCGGTGGTCCTCCTAGAGTCATGACAATTAAGGAATCCATGAATATAAAACAGAGTTTCTACCGAGCTCTAGTTGTGTTTAAGTTTCAGGTTTGTGATGCTGGGAGGCTCAGGGTGGGAAGAGGCTCAGGATCCTAAGAGGATAGTGGAAGATACACGTTCCAGTCTGTGGAGATGAGCTATAACAAATAAGAGTGCTTTCTCTTTGACATTAAAAAATACTTCAATTCTTTATTTAATATTTGGCTACATTTGTTGCTGAAATAAAGTCATATTGTTTGTAGACACAATTGTGCTCTGGAAGGTTTGCTAGGTTATTTTCTTTTCTGTTTATTTGATAAAAGCATTGGTGAGTAGTCTTTGAGAATTTCATTTGGAGCTGCAAGTGTGAGTTGAAAATGAGGCATTGACTAAATTATAGCATATGCAGAACTGACCCCCTACAAATGGAAAATGTGTATTTTCAGCTGACCTCCTCAGGTAACAGGATGTGGGAGCAAAATATTTATTGGAAACTATATAATTACCACTTTATTTGCTTTAAAGCTTCAAAACTGTAATCAAACATTGGTGGGATTGCCAAGAAAGAGGAAGGAGATGGAAAAGTTTGCTGTACAAAGTAGTTCATTGAGAAATGCATGAGAAGGCTCCTGGGAGTTCAGATGAACTCTCCTTGCTGAGTGGATGGCTAGGATGGGGAGGGGAGAAGTGAAGACACGGGAGCATCACCAACTGGAACACACAGAGGAATAGTCAACAGGGATACAGGCCGTGCCAGTAATGTCCCCATATTTATAAAATGCAGCCACTGTCGTGACTGGTTGCATAACCAACTTGCAAATTCAGGTCAATTAATTATTATCATTATTTTTTACAGTGGGATGTTATATATTTAGAATTAGCCAGCTGGACTTGGTTTAGATGATCCCAATTTTGTTGGTAATATCCAAAGCATTATCACCAGGAGCCAGTGGAACATACGCCTTCTCCTTGCCATTAGGCCTTATCAGGGTGCTGACCATGGCCGCATCAATGTCATAGACCTTCTTCACAGCCTGTCTGATCTGGTGCTTGTAGGCTTCGACATCTGCAATGAACATGTGTGTGTTATTGTCTTCTGTCTTCATTTTGGACTCAGTGGTCAGGGGACCTTGATGATGATGTAGTGGTCAAGCTTGTTTCTCCCGTGGGCGCTCTTCAGAGGAAACCCCATCTGCCTCCAGAGCTCCAGTGTCCTTGGCCACTAGAAGGTGGGTGATGTATGGATCTTCTTCTTCTTCTTTTTTTTTTTTTATTGAGACAGAGTCTCAGTTTGTCACCTGAGGTACAGTGCTGTGGTGTCGCAGCTCACAGCAATCTCAAACTCTTCGGCTTAAGCAATTCTCTTGCCTCAGTCTCCCAAGTAGCTGGGACTACAGGCGCCCAGCCACAATGCCTGGCTATTTTTTTTTGTTTTGTTTTGTTGTTGTTTAGCTGGCCTGGGCCGGGTTTGAACCCACCAGCCCAGAGCATGTGGCCGGCGACCTAACCATTGAGCTACGGGAGCCTAGTCTAGATCTTCTTCTTCTTTTTTTTTGTGTCAGTGAATGCCTTTCAGTGCTGCCTTCTTGGCCTTCAATGCCTTTACTTTGGCGTGGGCTTTGGGAGGGGCAGGAGCTTCCTTCTTTGCTTTTGGTGCCACCTTGTGAAAAAGAGTCCAATTATTTTTACGAATAATAAAAGCTAAAAATTTTAGCAATAATTCAAGGAGACTAGATAAGAATTACAATGAGAAAATCAAGACATGTAAACATTTGTCCAAGTAACTCACCAAACTTAAAAATAATTGAAAATACAACATCTATACAGTTATTTACAATAGAGTTAGAGGAGAGGTTATGATTTTCCTGGGTGGAACTGGTCTGCATTTGGTTACTCACTGACGCTTATTTTTAGTAAAAGGCCTGGTAAGAAATAATGAAATACCTGCTGAGAATTTTAACACTATGAAAGCAGTATGAAAAATACAATTTAGTGAATTCTACAGATTTCAAAATGCAGCTTATTTTATCCAGATGTAGTTATCTAAAACTAATTCAGCATTCAGCATTATATCTAGTGTACATCAAGTAGGAGGGTGGGAAATGAGTATGTGTGTGTGTGTGTGGGGGGGATGTTATAAACCGTTTTTTAAAGCAAACTATTTAGTAGAAAGAATTTACTAAACCTTTATAGAATAGATTGTTCCTACCTTATTAAAGAATGGTTCCTTTTAAAAATTAATTTAGCCTGTAGTCCCAGCTACTCTGGAGGCTGAGGCAAGAGGATCATTTGAGCCCAAGAGTTTGAGGTTGCTGTGAGCTATGACGCCACAGTACTCTACCCAGGATGACAGAGTGAGACTCTGTCTCAAAACAAACAAACAAAAAAAAGAATTTAAAATGAGAAATTTATACACCGGAAATGCACAAATCTGAAATATAATTTGATGAATTTTTGCAAAAATATATATATTTATATATTCCTCGCCCCAGAAAGTATCAGTGGTTCCTTCTTCTTTTCTTCAGGGTGGTGAGTTATTTCACTCTATTTGTAATTTGTTTCTCTATTCTCTTGTTGGAAAGTTGGATTGTTTTGGGCTTTGGGCTATGAGGAATGGAGCTGTGTGACATACTGGTACAAATCTTTTGGGGACATAAGCACTTCAAGTCCCACCTAGGGATGATGATTCAGTTGTTCTTGAGCCCTTTAAGCCCTCCCCACTCCATCACTCCCCACCACTTTCTCCCGTGATTCTAGTTATGGGTAAGATTTGGGAACTTCCACCCAAGATGCCAGGTGTCAAGCATAGAATATTCTTCAGGAAACCAAATCATGATCTTGCAAATAAAAACTCCATATAAACTTAGATTCTGTAAGCTGAGAAACTTTATTTTAATGCGCACCAGTGGACAGCTGATTGTCAAGTTGTCCTGAGGTGGAATTCAACACGCCCTCTTCCTGTGTGGCAGAGCCCGAATACAGGTTCAGAAGCTTCAGTCTGCCACAAGGAGAAAGAGGGACTTGCTGTATTTCCTGCTGGGGATGGAGATGCCCAATAAAAACACCTGTCGTCCTCTTCTGGTTTCAGTAACTAGCCACGGATGCCCTTTACTGAGCCAGCTACTGACCCAGGGTGTGGGGGGGGGGGTGTTTGTTCCTCTTGAGACTGCTGACAGTTTTTTGTCACATTTATTTTCTCAAGAAGTGGCCTCCTAAGACATGAGTTCCCAAGGCCCCTGTTTTCCCTGTCATGCACATATTAAAACTGCAGGCCTTTCCATTTTCTAAAGTTGTGGCTCTGTCATCACGGACTCTTGCAGGCCTGGCTAATGCTCGGTGAAGTCTGCTTTTCCCCCACATCAAGCTTTGTTCCCGAATCAGCTGAGGAGCCATTTCACTTAGGAGAGGACCTTCCATTCTCTCTCTAACAGAAACGACATTGCAATTTTGAATGTGACCGTCAGGACACAGATACTTTCTGTTTTCCTTCACCACTGATAAACCTCCGCTCTTTTTAGAAGCTTACTTTTTTTGTTTTCCCTGCTAGAAGAACTATGTTCTGTGTTTGCCTCAGAACATATTTCATTGTCGCCTGTACCCTTTTGCTTGTAGAAAATAATTTATCTGCCTCAATTCAATTAAGGAAATAAACTGATCTTTCTAGGTTTTTCTGTTTTTTTCTTTTTTAAAAAATTGATTCGAGAACCTTCCTGTTGGTGCGTTCAGACCTCGCTGCTCCAGCATTTGAGACACGTTCCATTCTTTTAGCCTGCGACCAGCAGAGAGAAAAAAATTTTTTTTAAAAATCTGTCCCGTAAACACCTCGAGGCAAGCAAAAACAATAAATTTTAACCATGAGGGAAATCGTGCACATCCAGGCCGGTCAGTGTGGCAACCAAATTGGTGCCAAGTTCTGGGAGGTGATCAGCGATGAACACGGCATTGACCCCACCGGTACCTACCACAGGGACAGCGATCTGCAGCTAGACCGAATCTCTGTGTACTACAATGAAGCCACAGGTGGCAAATACGTTCCTCGTGCTATCCTGGTGGATCTAGAACCTGGGACCATGGATTCTGTTCGCTCAGGTCCTTTTGGCCAAATCT
>CAUYRH010103573.1:0-13988 GCA_963574655.1 Perodicticus potto | reverse complement strand
TATGGAACCAGCAAAAACCCAAATAGCCAACACAATTTTTAGAAATAAAAACAAATCTGGAGGCATCACATTATCAGACTTCAGGTTATTCTACAAATATAGTCATCAAAATAGTGTGGTAGTGGCACAAAAATAGCGTAGCGACATAGATCTATAAAATAGAGTAGAGAACTTGGAATGAACTTAACCAAAAATTTGATAAGCCTAACAAAAACATTTACTGGGGAAAAGAATCTCTATTTAATAAATGGTGCTGCAAGAACTGGTTAGCCACATGTAGAAGACTGAAACTAGACCCACACCTTTCATAATTGACAAAAATTGATTCTCACTGGCTAAAATATTTAAATTTAAGATATAAAACAATAAAAATTATAGAAGAGAGTGTGGGAAAAACAGTTGAAAATATTGGCCTGAAAATATTTAATGAGGAAGAGCCCCCTGGCAATTATAGCAACACCAAAAATAAATAACTAGAATTTTATCAAGTTAAAATGCTTTCACATTTCACAACAAAGGGCACCACAACCAAAGCAAAAAGACAGCCTTGGGAATGGGAGAACATTTTTGCATGCTATGAAACTGACAATAGCCTGATGACTCTATAGAGAACTTAAGTTTGTTTGTTTGTTTGTTTGTTTGTTTTTTGAGACAGAGCCTCAAGCTGTCACCCTGGGTAGAGTGCTGTGGCATCCCAGCTCACAGTAACCTCCAATTCCTGGGCTCAAGTGAGTCTCCTGCCTCCACCTCCCAAGTAGCTGGGACTGCAGGCGCCTGCCACAAAGCCCGGCCATTTTTTGGTTACAGCCATCATTGTTGTTTGGCGGGCCCAGGCTGGATTTGAACCCGCCAGCTCAGGTACACGTGGCTGGCGCCTTAGCCCGTTGAGCCACAGGCTCCAGGCCGAGAACTTAAGTTAATCAACGAGAAAAGAGCAAACAATCCCATTTATAAGCGGGCAAGAGGCTTGAAAATAAAATTCTCTGAAGATGACAGAATCGCCAAGAAACACATTTAAAAATGCTCATCGTTTTTAGCCATCAGAGAAATTCAAATCCAAAGTACTCTGAGATATCACCTAACTCCAGTAAGATTAGCCCATATAACAAAGTTCCAAATCTGAAGATGCTTGTGTGAATGTGGATAGAAGAGAACACTTTTGCACTGCTGGTGAGATTATAAACTAATACAACCTTTATGGAAAGAAGTATGGAAAATTCTTAAAGAACTAAGTGTTGACCTTCCATTTGATCCTGCGATTCCATTACTAGGTATCTATGCAAAAGAACAAAAATCGTTTCTCCACAAAGACATTTGCACCAGAATGTTTACTGTAGCTCCTCAATTCATAATTGCCAAGCAGTGGAAGCAACCCAAATGCCCATCAGCGCATGAATGGATTAGCAAACTGTGGCATACATATATCATGGAATACTATGAACCTTAAGAAAAGATGGACACTTTACAACTTTTATGTTTACCTGGATGGAATTGAAATGTATTCTTCTTAGTAAAGTATCTCAAGAATAGAAAAAAAAATCCAATGTACTCAATACTAATATGAAATTAATATATAAACAATTACACACCCATACAAATGATAAAACACAAATATAGTCTAGCAAGAGGGAAGGGTGAGAAAGGGTGAGGGTGAGGATGATTGGCAGGAGGGGGGAGGGTAATTGGCTGTATCTCACCTAATGTGCATGATATAAGGATGTTGAGCATGAACCCCTGGGTGAAGGGCTCTTCTACTTTGAAGTGAGAACAATGTAACCTAAAAATTTGTACCCTCTTATTAATTTGAAATTTAAAAAAGACCATGCTGGAAGAGAAAAGGGTGATATGCCAGGCTCAGAGAAGAATTTGAGTGAGTTGAAAACACATCTGATTGGGTTAGGGAGACAGAAACAAACTCAGTATAGATGGAGTATAGTTTATTTGGAAAAAATATGATAGCCGGGTCAAAGCAGAAACAGCTGATTTAGAAGCTTGGAGGATGAGTTAAAGACTTCACTTTCTATAAGTAAGGACTAACGGCTGAAACTTCTGAACAGGGGAGTTCTATAGCCTATCCTATTAGCTAAGTCCAGTAAATAATAACTCATTTTTACTCTAAGTCAAGACCTATGGGATAAAAAGTTTAACACTACTGCATTTTTACATTAGGGAGTTTTATGAACTCATTGATTTCCCCCAAATTCATATCAATATGAATTTTGAAGTCCTAACTTCCAATGTGATTCTATTAGAAATATGGTCTTTAAAAAAGTAATTAATGTCAAATGAGGGTACGAGGGTGGGGTCCTAATCCTGTGTGACTGTACTTAGTAAGAAGTATTTTACTTCTTATAAGAAGACGAAGAGACAGGTATCTCACCCTCTCCCTCCCTCTGACCTTTTCCCTCTGTACCTGGTCTGTAAAGTCTCCTCTACTGAGCTTATTCTGATTTCTTGCTTTATTTTTCTTCATAGCTTTTAATCACCAGATGATATTCTACATATTTTATTTCTTCACTTGTCTCACTTCCCCAATGTATTCAATAAGGGTAGAAAGTCTGAGTTTTATTTATTAATTTATTTTCTCTGCTATAGCTACAAAACAGTCCATATGACCATGTGGGGCACATGTTAGGAAATCAATATGTATTTGTTGGATGGATGAACTTCCTGCATGTATATAAAAAGGAAGAAAGACTATAGACTAAGCAGAAGACTTAGAGACAATTAAACGTTCTTACATTTTTGAAGAGCAGTGATTTCATGTAAGACATACAGAATTTAGAAGACATTTCTGCTTTGGGGCAAAATCTGATGGTTAGCTTTGGATATATTGATTTGTAAGAGGCAACTATGCCCCTCTTTGTGTGGAAAAGATGAGTCTAGAATCTTTAGGAAATGTCAGACCTATAAAAATAGCCCCAGAAGAAGAGGTCTTCATTTAATATTTAAATAAAAGAACAATTTTAGTGAGAAACATGGTTTATAATCTCAGACATCATTTCTAATAAAAACATAAAAACAATTTTCAATGCTGAATTTACTAACCTCTATCTACTTCTTAATAATATTAGGTATCATATATACACAGAATTGCTTGCATTAAATTTGTAAACATTTTTCAAAAGTGAGCCCTCTTTATCAAGGCCATTGTTGGTGGCTTCGGTGTCTGTTAATAGTTTTAAAGAGTGTGAAATGTCCTTTCCCTTACTTAACACAAAGGGTCTATTCCTAATAGACTTCTGTAGTCTGAATGTCTGGAAGGATAAATTTGCTAACAGTGTCTGGGCTTTGTCTCCATCCTTAAAAGTAACATTTGTAAAGCAATGGTGATAATTCAGAGGGACAGGTGTTATTCCTCCGTTCTCCCTCTATGGTTACTACAGGTGGGGGTAGGAGTCTAGGATTTCACTTTAATATGTACATATGTGAAGCTGTATCAACTCTCAAAAATGCAAAATAAAATGAGGAAAATTTTTAAGTATTTTAAAACTCAAATTCTATATTTTAACTCTACTTTTTTCTAGACAACTTTATCCAAATGAATGGTGATAATGAGGAATGGTAATAAAATGAGGAAAATTTTTAAATGTTTTAAAACTCAATATTTTAAAATGCAAATTCTATATTTTAACTCTACTTTTTTCTAGACAACTTTATCCAAATGAATGGTAATAATGAACCCAGTTCTCTGACCATTATATTAGAAAGATAAATTCTTAGAAAAAAAAATTGCAGCAAGTGCTAAATTATTTTATAAGGAATTATCAACAAGTGCTTATATTATCTGAACATAAAATATTGAAGGAGTGAGGGAGGCAGATAGAGCGGGTTCGTGCAATCAGGAATGGCATCTTTAGATTGAGAGAATCATGAGGGAAAGAGCCAAGTCTTGATTAGTGGACCACAAGCGAGACAAGGAGTCTCTTCTGTTGCAGGTTCTTCTATGAAATGGGGATCACCACACTCTTGGAGCACGTGTGAAAGCTACTGAGTTAATGCAGGTAGATTATTTGACACATGGTTTTGGGAGTTTGGAAGAACTCAATAAAAGGCAGCTATTAATGAAGAATAGCTCAGGTGATGGAGTTCTGAGATAGAAATTTTGTAATCTCATCTTATTCCCACTAAAAGGTATGATTTCTAGGCTAAATAAGTGGTTTATCAACTCATGTCATGAGGTTAAGGAAGAGCAGTACAACAAATCCAAGTTCTTTTTCCCCCTCAAGGGGTTTTGGTAACAAGGAGCTCCTTGGGAGGTACAAACAAGATCACTGCAGCTTAAAAGCGTCATGAACAGGAAAGAAACACCATATGAACTTCTTTCAAGAAAAAAACATTTTAGAATTGTGTATGTGGGGGAGTGGGGAGTAAGCGTAATTATTTCAGATAGTCTATGAATTCCTGGTTGCTAGGAAGGAGAATTCTTTGAATCTCCATAAGTCTTTGATGGTGTATGGAGACAGCTCATTTTGAAGTATGCTTAATGAGTTGGTCCTACAAAGGAAATTAAAACTGAACACAATATGGACGTAAGAGACAGAATATTGTACCAGCTCGGCACTCTTTTCATTCAGATGTTTCTGTGGAATCTGAGAATACTTCCATTGATTTCAGTCAATTGGGTGGCCTGGATCAGTGGCCTGCAACTTAAGTGCAGTGACAAGTTTTTATGAAGGCAGCAAGACGTGAAGTTTAACATTGGCTTTGAAGTCCGACTGTCCGGGTTCTAAATTCTCCATCATTGGCTAGCTGTGACACGTGGCTCAAGTTACCTAATCTGGGCAAGTCTCACACTTCTTATTTGCATAATAGGGGTGCATGAGATATAATCCATGTAAAGCATAACATATTATCCAGCACCCAGAAGCAGATCATTACATGTTAGTGGCTGTTGTTATGCACATAATAGCATTTGATACTTTTGTTTACAAACTAGAAAGAAAACAAAGAGCTAGGCATTCCCTACATAGCTTCAAATTCCCAATTATATTTCAGGAAAGCTGGCTTTAATACTTACCTATTTTATCTATGCTATTTTCTTCTGGCTCTAAGATATTTGGGGATGAGGATTTATTATGGGAGATTGTATGATATGAAATATTGAACGAAATCATGTCTTTCATATTTCTTTCAGTGAGGTGGGGTAGAAACACAACATTAGATCAAATCAATTCACTTGTCCCATGGGCCCTGCTGGCCTAGGTGCACAGATAGATGAGCAATGGTGCTTGTGAGGAATGGCCTTGGCTCGTGAGGAATGGCCTTGGCTGTGCAGAGCACAACAACCCTCACCAAAAGGAAGCATTTTCCTGAACTAGTTTAATGGGTCATTTTGGGCCATTAGCTTCACATTTCACAAATGTGATTTTACTTTAATTTCCCCGATCCCTTAAAAACACTTTCTGTAGCACTGTACCTGCTTTTAAAGTAGTGTTGCCAGCAATTATTTATAAGCCAAATTCCCATGGGAAATAGACTCATCTTTGGATATTGCTGAGTTCTTAGACATTCCTAGTGATGCCTGCCTTTTTTTTTAATTTGTCTGAAGAATGGAATCATTCTCTCTCTTCCTTCACTCTATTTGTTTATTTATTTTTTGGTTCATTCTGTAACATAAAAGAAAAGATGCCTCTGATAATCGACTATTCCTGTGGTTTGTAATACTGTCACCTTGACATTCCCTTTTGTTGAAATAAGTAATAATAGAAATTAAAAAAAAAATTTACTGGTTGCTACTTCTGACTCAAGACAAACAAATACCATTGAATATAAAAGTAAGAATGCATTGTTCAAAAGCATCTGGACTTCTTTTCAACAGTTGCCAAATGATATGTGAATAACTTAGTTTTATTATTGTCTGACAAACATATTGTGACAGTAAAAATTTCCCCATATCAACTAGAGGAAAAGCAAATAGAATTTATACAGAGAAAAACTAAATATTGGGGTAAATTTCTTCCTTAACCCTGTCCTGCTATGCTAAGATGTAATGTATCACACAGTCAAAATAAATCTCTGAAAAATTAACATTACCCATCCCAGATGGCTGAATATATTATATAGCAGTCTTTTAAATATTAGACAAATATGGTGACTCAGGATATCATTTGTACTTTTTTTTTTTACTAATCACGTGCCCCTTTTATTTGATGCACTCACTAGCTCTAATTCCTCATCTTAATCTTTAATCTAGAAAATATTGCCAACATATGAATGGTAATTTTCTTAGCCATTTTCACATAAATTATGTGTTTTAACAAATTTTTCCACCTTAAAAGGACATATGAAAAGAATGATGATCCTCTTTACCCCCATCTTACAGATGGAGAAACTTGGAGAAGTTTTCATTTTCTAGAAGTCAACCGAATAACGAAAAGTAGAGCAAAATCCCAGTTGTCTGCTGCGGTCATATTTGGCCGTAGGTGCAGCATCAACTCAAGGAATGTGGGAGATGACTAAAGCCCATGAGGAAAAGAACAAGTCTGCGGTACGTAAAATGAGACTAAAATCTCAGAGATCCACTTTTCTCTTCCGTAAGAACTATTGTTTTTCTTGGAATGTTATTCTCCAACCTGCCTACCTGGCTAATTCCTAGTGCTCTTGCACAAAATAGAGAAAAAGTCCCTTTTTCTGACCCCTCTATTTTTAGGGAGAAGTTCTTTGTCTGATGCTATAATGTGCTGGGTTATCTCATTCATAGATTCCGCAATTGTATGTATCATGTTCTTAGAAGGGAATGACATTGTAATCACCCTTTTAGCTCAAATACTATCTCCTCCCAGAAGCTTTCTAGGAGACACTCCCTCTCTGGGCTGGCTCTAGCTCTGCTTATAGACCACCATACAAATACTTGTTCACACTTCGTCATAGTTGTTTATTGACATGCCTCTATCTCCCCACCCCCGATAATGCTATCACTAACTTTTATATCTCTCATGACCAGAACAATTCCTGAATTTGCTGGAAGCATTGAGAAAGGAAAGAAAGGACAATTAAGGGAATGGACAGTTATTCATCTTTCAGGATTACTCTTCGCATATCGGTATTGTACAGCCCATAGAACCAGGCTCGATCATGAGAGACAACCATCCATTCTTCATATGGTTGTTACTAATTATGGTCAGCCATATTACATATCTTAAAATATATTCCCTGGTAGTCATCATTTCCCTCATTCTACTGGCTCCAGTCAGTCTGGAATTGATTCAATTCTTTGTTCTGTGAAAGAAAATGAGATATATTTAGAACAGGAATGATTAAAAATAAAGTAATACCATTCCACCTGGAGTTTATTTGTAAAAAGCCATCTGGTCGTCCTTGGATCAATAGTATCAGGAAGCTTTTGAAAAACTAAGGTTAGTAAGATAGCATCCTTTAGTGACTGGTTATTAAAAGAAAATAAAGTAGTAACTTATTTTAGGGGGACTTCTTTTAACAAAAGTTTATATTTATCTGAATTTTAAAAATTTAATGTGGATTGTGTTAGAGAACCTGAGACCTTAGACAAGACACGGCAGGTATTAGGCACTGTCACAGAAAACGGTATAGAACATCAAACTGCAACAAACAGTTTTATTAAACTATAGAAAAGTCATTTGTAAGTCTAGAAGAAAATTGAAAATATGAGAATATTTTTATTAATGATGACAATTCATTAATAATGTGGAGAGTATACTGTGTGTCATGCACTAGGAGAACTCAGAGCAGATCTAGGAAGCGTGACATTTCTCTGCAAGAGGAATCACAGTTAAGTGTGGCAAAAAAAGAAGAGCAGCAAGTAAAAAAATGACTATAAATTATGATAAAATAGTGTAGTCAAGGTGTATTTGAGGGGATTTGGGGTCCAAAGGAGAGCCACCTAGCTGGGAGTGGCATAAGGACTTCTTCAGAAGCTCTACAGAGAAGATGTGTGTCTTGAGCCTTAAAACAATAAAATAAACACACATATCCACAAAGTAAATAGGGGATTCCAGTAGGAGGAACCAAATGTCTTAAGAAAAAATCAAAGTATAATAATTTTGCAGACTGCAAGGTAGTTTGGTACAGCAGAAGAATCAGGTCCCTTAAAGGTAATATCAGTTTAGCATATGTTAATTTAAATCTAATCTTAGAGTAAACTCTAATTAAATAAGCTAAACATCTTTCTGCAACTAAGTTTACATATACAAATATGAAACAAAAACCATAGATATGCTTACGTATATGCAAATGAGGGAAACAAACTTTATTTGAGCATTATTTCATCCTTGTGATGTCACCAGTGCATATCGTTAAAATAATACTCCAGATCTCCGGGGGTAACCCCTCAATTGAATCCAAATTTCACAGGTCAAACCCATTTATTAATAGCATGTGTTCTATATAATTTTAGAACACGTGTTCAGTCAAAAGACCACACTCAAGGATCCTGAAGACCACATGTGGCCTCAGGTGACAGGTTCCCCACCCCAGGATTAGACAAGAAGAGATATGGATTTTGGAGGCAGATGTACCATTGTTACATCCTCATTTTGCCACACTATCTGGGTGACTTTGAGAGCATTACATAACCAGCTTTATGTCAACATTTTTTATTGAAAATGCAAATAAATAAACTCACAGAGATAAACTTAGAACTTAGCAGGTCCTCAAAAAGTAGCTGTTATCATGTTTTTCATGATACTAATGACAAGATTACCAGTCTGGGCACAAAGATATAACTACTATATGTTATTACTATAACAAGCAATGAGATGTTGGGCTTGGAAGATACTATCCCTATATGTTCCGTAATCAATCAAATCAATAGGCAGGGACTCTTCATTCCAGGTGGGACTTATACTTCTCAGGCCACACAGGAAATTCAAGAGCAGAGTTACTGTAAAGTGAGTATAACTCTGAGTCACATTGTACTACTGGCTTCTGGTTCCACGTCCCATCGGAGTTCCACATCCCATTCTGCTTCCTTGTCAGAAATAGGCAACATAAACATAAACATGGCTGCAGAGTGAAGTGAAGATGTTCTTATGGTTACTATACCATTACCCTATACAGGCCCTATGTTAAGTGCTGTAAAAAGTTTGTCTTTTTCAATCCTCAGGACGTCCTTGTGACTTGGTCCGGGTCATAATCCGCATTTTAGTGTAAACAAATTGAGGTTTAATGTGGTTAAGTTTGACCTCACCCAAACTAAAAAATTTAGTCGATGGTAGATTTAGACCCTGAATTCAGCCCATGTTGATTCAAAGACTCATAAAACAACTTTGTTCAGGATAAAATTGTATTATCACAAATGTAGACTACCATATACAATTAAAAAATGGGAGGGTAAGGGTAAAAATTTCCTTTTTTGAAACTTCATTTTCTCTTTGTTCCTTAAAAACTGGCTTGGAACACTGTATCTTACCCTGGTCCCCAGCCTTTACACCTCACATATTCTCCCCTCTCATCATTTATTGAGGCGTATTTATCAAACAGCCACTCAGAAATGGGATTTCTATGATCCTCAATGCATGTCTGCTGTCTTTGCAGCCCTGAAGAATGCACAATAATAAAAATAAAAAGAAGGCTTAAACAATACTTATAATACATTATGACAAGTTCTACAGAAGCAAGGCATGAATAACTCTGCCTAGATTGGAATGAACAAGTTTCTTACTTGATAAACTTTATTGTAATGAACAGTGCTATAGTGATGAATATATTTGATTTTCTA
The DNA here is from genome assembly GCA_963574655.1 of Perodicticus potto. Taxonomy (NCBI): domain Eukaryota; kingdom Metazoa; phylum Chordata; class Mammalia; order Primates; family Lorisidae; genus Perodicticus; species Perodicticus potto. The sequence goes on along the minus strand of CAUYRH010103573.1, from coordinate 4,291 downwards.
GCTGAGCCATGAAAGAATGTTTGTAAGATTAACTAATAGCAACATACATTTCTGCTAGAATTGCTCTAGAAGGCATATTTATGGATTCATTTTTAACTATAATATGAAAAAGCTAATGCCAAAGATGCCTCCAATTTTGAGCAAGTGCCAACAGCAATATGGTTCCCTTTAATTCACCCTCCCATTTCTTTCTTTCCCAAGGTTCAGTCTTCTATTCTATTTCAGAGCCAGCCAGACTTGCAGGATTAAGGATGTCTTGCTTTAGAAGAAGTACAAAAAAAAAAAAAAAGAAGAAGAAGAAGTACAAAGGGACTCTTGTGTGTCTTAGTTTTAGGGAAAAACCAGAATTCATGTTTTCCCAGCAGACAAGGATAGGAGTGCCCTAATTAGAGATTCACCTGAAATTTTGCATACTTCCTGAAAAATATCAGACTTATTGAGAAGCATCCAGTCACTATGAGAAATGGAGTATCTTGTTTAGAATGGGTGATATCAACATTTATCAAAGTATTAATTTACATTTGGTTCATATTGCTATAGAAATGATGGTATAGAAAGGTTCCAAAATGATGGTCACTTTTGATTTTCTCCTCTTCTGGATCATAACCAGTGAAATACCTTAGTGAGATTAATTTCATTTGTTCCATAACAAAAACTATTTTTTTTGGAAAAGAGAATAATTGTGTTAGTGGAGGAACAGGAGATGGGGGGAAATCCTGAAGGTAGATATTAGCAATGGACTTAGAAAATGAAGAATAAGGGGCCCCGCCTGGCATTGTCCCTGGAGTTTGAAATCTGTTAATCCTTAGCACAGTGAGCTTCTCAGCAGGAAATGGCTGAGTGGTACACCTACGGAGAATGGACCGTGTTCATTGGAACTTCTTGCCTCCAAGATACAGCTTCAGATTTTCAGATATAACATTCATTTTCAAGGCACAATGTGGCTTGGAAAAATGAATACACAAAAGGTCACCAGCATGAACGGAGGCTAGAAGGGATCTCCTAAATATATGGACTATATAAACCCTTCTAGACTTCTTTATAACTTTGGAAAAGGGGGCAGTCAACCTCCAGATGACTAACATATAATTTTTCTCCAGTCCAGTAGAGTGAAGGAGGGCTGCAGATTAAGTATGAGCTTTTAAAATATGAATTCAATCTTTTTAATGTGTTCTCTGGTGCCTCCAATTAATATCCGTCATGGAAGTAGAACCTAAAGGTCATTTAGGTTATGATTCCTTGAGAAAATAAGAACGAAGATTAAAAGAGAAATTCACAAGCTTTAAGGATAGGATAAAAGAAGGAGTAATCTGTGGCGTCGATAGCACTATTGATTAACTATGTTGGTTGGATCCGTGTGACTAAGCGAGCACATTTCTGCTTCTTCCCTTTCTGCTTCATGCACATCCTTTCTGTAGCTGTTCAGTCTTTCAGACAAAAAAGAAATTTTGTTTTACACAGGGAGATTAAGTATTTTTAGAATCTAAAACAATTCTTACTCTAAATCCTTCCATTACCCACACGTCAGACTCTGAAATATAATTAACTTTCTCTGTGTATGAACATTACCATATGTAGGCGTAAAATCTTAGTTAACTTCACTGATTGTCCTAACTGAGGAGAGTGACAGTAAGATTAAAGTGAACATCAGATAACTTCTAAACCATTTATGTTTAAGGATAAAAATGCATTGCATAATTTCCTCAGGAAACTCACCCTCAAATTCTTTTTGGTGGAGATAAATTTACAAAGGAGCATCCACTTCTATTTGCAATCTCAGAAGGCATCTGTCACAGCCTCTGCCATGGGTCTCAGTGATTCCCACTCCTGGTGTCCACAGCCCATGTAACCATCTCCCCTGGGTGTGGGCTAGACTTAGTGCATGGTGTCTGACAACTAAAACCTGGCAAAAATGATGGAATGTTACTTCTCAGATTCAGTTACATAAAACTCTGGCTTCTGCATAGTCTCTCTCTCTCCCACTCCATCTCTTTTTCTAGCCCCATTCTGGTGTTTGCACATTCTCTCTCTCTCTCTCTACCCTCACCCTATCATTTTGGGTAAGTCAGTTGTCGCATTGTTCTTAGTCATAGAGATAGGTCCCTGTATCAAGGTAGTGGAGTCTCTGTGCAACCAAAGAGATAGGTCTCTGTATCAAGGTAGTGAAGTCTCTGTGCAACAGCCAGGCAAAGCCTGCAGACCACCAAGAGCCCCATGAGTGAGTCTGGAAGCAGATACTTCTCCCGCCCCGTCTGGCAGCACACAGCCTTGTCAGAGGCACCATGTCCAGATTCCTGACCCAGAGAAAGGCGAAATAATAAATGTTACTTGTCTTAGGCAACTCAATTTTAGGATAACTATTACTCTTCAACAGATGCTATACCAGCTGAGTAGTGAGAGAAGGGCAAGAACAAGGGTGTGGGCTCAGGTATAAAAGTAGAGCAGTTCATCGATATAGGTAAGCTTGAAAGCCTTACTTGATGCAGGTTAAATAATCCTACCTGAAGGTTTACATCATATGTATATTTGTAAAAAGGAAAGACTATTACTATTGCATCTACCGAAGACACAACCCAAGGATCACAGTACTCTCTAAGCATATCACATCGTTGCTGGGCTCGGGTAACAAGAAATGGCCCTGGATATAAATGTGTGCTTCTATGCGTGGCTTCTGTCCATTAATCTCATAATGGGACCACACTGTCCTGCCATAATGAACTTGTAATGGTAACTCCTTGATATATCAGCAGTCATGTTCCTGAAATTCATATATATTGGACATTTGACCTGACATTTATTTAGCAGTTCTTAAAATTAATTCTTGACTGCTTTTTGTAAATTCAGATTCTAGAATAGATGATTCACTTATTGAGAAATGAATATGTTTGTGTGATATCCTGTTATCATGAAACCCTCACTATGGCTTTGACTTCAATGTTGTGTGTGTGTGTGTGAGTATTAAGTAATATAAACAGGAATCACAGAATTCTGGTAGTGCTACAAAAGAAAGGTATATTGAATAAAATTTTGTTGCTCAGAAAAGGCCAGAGAATGTCAAGAATAAGTGACATGGTGATTTCTTGCTGCTAGATATGGGGTTACCATAGTGATAATTGCATAACATCTATATTTCTATAAAACCATCTGGGAAGAAGTAGAACATTCTATTTAGAAAGACAGTATACTGTCGGTATATTATTTGTAGTTGGTTAAAAATAGTCCAGGCATGTAGGCGTGTGATGTTCTTGTCATATGCTCAGGCTCAGAAGGGATGCTCACCAAACATCCTCTTCCCCCAAGATACACTCAGTGACTGACACATTACTTTCTACTCTTCTATCCAGTAATTCTATGATTCCTTCTCAAGTTGGTGAGGGAAATCTAAAACCACACTTTGGAGTTGATTTCTTAGTACTTTCACTGAGAAATTTCTCTCCTTAATGCCCATATTTTCCATTGCTTAGTAGATAAATACTCTCTACCATCTTCCTTGAGGTTAGATTTGCCCCTGACTCCATGACACAGGCTTACCCCACAATTGTCAGTCCCTGCAGAAACCAGCAAGATATCTTTTCAGAACTACTCTAAATGTAGTGAAGAGAAGTATACGGTGGTTTTGAGCAGCTGCGGTATCGGTGACGAGGGAAGCCGAGGGTTTTTATTTAGAAGAAAATGTCTTGTGACAATTGGTGTTTCCTAAGGATAGAAGGTGCATCATATTTTTCTCTAAACCATGTATATAACAAGATGAGGCACCTAAAAATTTGTTGCAATAATTTTGAGTAGATATGCTCCATTGAAATTTTGGGGGTTATCCATAGCTTCCCTTTTAAAAGTTCATTTATTTGTCATTTTAAATTTATCAATTCATTCAGCATATACTGAGTCATGAACGAAACTATTTCTTCTCAAGAAGATTTCTGTTAGTATAACAGAAACTTTTCTAAAGCAAAGAAGTGTAGCCAAAAATATATACCCTTTGATTTGTCTAAGATCTGTCCTAATGACTTTGTCTACTATTTATATATACTGCTTTTAAAATGTGTGCATAAGCTTTTGACTTGATACAAATTAATACCTATAAGATTTCTTTGGATGACATACAACAAAGTTGAATTTTGTAGGTTTTTTTTTTTTTTTTTTTTTTTTTTTTTTTTTCAGTTTTTTGCCGGGGCCCGGTTTTAACCCACCCCCAAGGGTATAAGGGGCCCGCCCCCAACACCTGCTCCCATCCACTCAATTAAAAGGCTGCTCAGGGAGCCAGCTTCATCCCTCCAGACTCTAAATAGTC
>CAUYRH010103571.1:0-52895 GCA_963574655.1 Perodicticus potto | reverse complement strand
GGAGATATTTTTATCAACCTGATTGATATAACAAAATAAATAAGTAATCCATAGGAAAATACTTTTCAAAGACAAATGAAATGAACCCCAAGTCAACCCTAGCAATTTTTCAAAGTCACAATACAAAATAAAATAGGGAAAAAAATAAATAGATCTGCACGCACATTAAGGTGTGAGACTCACTGGTCCGTTCTTTCTATTCCCATCTACCAGCTAACTGTTGAGGATTCAAGAGCCCAGGAAAGAGCAAAGCCACAGTAAATGCAATCCAGTTCCCTGAATGATCATGACTACAGGAAGGTTAGGGTCTTCCTACTAGGAACACGAATTTTGGAGTCTAGGTAAAGAAGGAATATGCTATTATTGTGCTATTAAGCCATTGAAATTTTGATGTTTTGAAGTTAACTACTTCTATTTGTGTGTGTGCACACGCACTTACATGTGTTTGCACGTGTACACATATGCTTATGTGTGTTTGCATATAAGCTTATATGCTAGCATTACTATTCTAGTACCCCAGTAAAATTCCTCTTTCCTACAAGTCCCTTTATTCAAAGAGATAAGATGTGAAATCAGACTCACTGGTTCAAGCCTGTAATCCTAGGATTCTGGGAGGCCAAGGTGGGTGGAAAGCTTGAGTTTAGGAGTTTGAGATCAGCCTGAACAAGAGCTGAGACCCTGTCTCTACTAAAAATAGAAAAAAGTAGCCAGGTGTTGTGGGGAGTGCCTGTAGTCCCAGCTACTGGGGGAGGCTGAGGCAAGAGTATCTCTTGAGCCCAGAAGTTTGAGGTTGTTTTGAACTATGATGCCATAGGCACTCTACCCAGGGTGACAGAGTGAGACTGTCTCAAAACAAAGATGTGAAATGCTAGCTACTAAGCAAAGTTGCAAGACAGTCCACATTGGAACATCCTTAAAGAGTATCAAGAAGATGGGGAAAGGGGAGAGGGAGGGAAGGGGAGGGAGAGGGTGGGGGGAGAGAGGATAAAGGGTGAGATCACACTTGAGGTGCATATTTGAAGGGTCAGGAGAAAACTTCTAAATGCTGATCAAAAATGTTTTTACACAGTAAATGAGAAAATCTCATGAATGTTATGCCAATCAGGCAGATGAAAATATCTCAGATTGTATGTGAAGCCTGCACACTGTACCCCATGAGTGAATTAATGTACACAGCTATGATTCAATAAAAAAAAAAAAACGGAAACGGGAAACGTCACACACAAAGGCACAAAAGCATCCAGCAAGCGAGCATGGTGTCTAAGGGGAGGTGGGACGCCGCCATCTCTGTCCCTCGCCACATCTGGCCCACCTTACGGAGGTCTTACAGAGAGCCGGGAAGGAAGCTGCTCTCTGAGCTGAGCACAGGCCTGCCGTCACAGACCATTCAGGATTGAAATCACTTGCATATCAGCAGCTCAGCGAGGCCCTCTTTGATCAACAGGTTGGCATAATTAATATCATCCTGGGGCTGTCAGTTTCCTGGAGATCAAAAATGAGCCGGTCATTATGCCGAGATCAGTCAGAAACAAGAAAGAGAAAGATTGTAAATACATTCTCTTTCCTTCTCTCTTAAAAAAAAAAGAAAGAAAGAAATCCACTAACGTGATAAGGAACATAAAACAGCATTCGTTTCCTCATAGTTATTATACATAGCGCTGAAAATTGTGGAATTAAACCAGGAAATACTCTCAGGCTGGCCATAAATTTTGCATTTTTTCCCCTTCGTGCATAATAATGCCTTGATAAGCGCCCCGTTATTGATGTGTCTGCAACACAGAGCCCCTTTTTGGAGGCAAAACGCTTCTCCATAGCAGATGGCGGCTATTGTGTTTACACATGAGCACCTCAGGATTGCATTTCCTCACGTCGGCAGTAAAAAGCAAGTCCTAATTGAGTTTTTAATGGCTTTGCACATTGTTCATTAAGATTACATGAGTGTGCTCCGGCGACTGGCAGCTGAGGGCCTGGAGCTCCAAGAGCTCAGCGTGGTCCCTGCAGACAGGTGGCCCTGCCAGCTTCCAGTGCCAGCACCTACAGGAAGGGAAAGGATGGCGGCGAGGCTCCGAGTGCCACCCAGAGCCACACAGCTGCGGCAGTGTGGAATGAAGCCTGGATCGTCAATCAGGAAAACCGGGTTTCCATCCCACTTCTGTCATTTCTTAGTTCGGTGACTTTGAGCAAGTCAATAAAACTCCCGGGGCCTCAATGTCCTCATCTGTAAAGTGGGACAGTAAAACCTACACATCAAAATGTTTTGTTTCTCTGTTTTCAAATGAATATTAAAGGGAAAATGGTACTTAGCTCAATAGATGTTAATTTCATAATGAATAGTCAGCAGCAGATGAGGGGTGGTGACGCAATCTCTAACAGCTCATATTTTTTAAGAACTTACTGGGTCAGGATTTCAAGAGCCCAGGGGATGGCAGAGTCACAATAAATACAATCTGGTTTATTGAATGACCATGACTACAAGGAAGGTCATGAAGAACACAAATTTTGGATTTTATATAAAGAAGGAATATGTTATTATTGGGCTATTAAAATTGAAATTTTGAAGAATTACTACTACCACAGCTAGCATTATTATTCTGGTATCCCAGCAAGGTCCCTATTTCCTACAAGTCCCTTTATTCAAAGGGATAAGATATGAGTCCAGGCACAGTGGCTCACACCTGTAATCCTAGCACTCTGGGAGACCGAGGCAGGTAGATTGCTTCAGTTCAGGATTTCAAGACCAGCCTGAGCAAACAAGACCCTGTCTCAACAGAAATACTACCTGGACATTGTGGTGGGTGTGTGTAGTCCCAGCTACTTCAGAGGCGGAGGCAAGAGGATCACTTGAGCCCAAGAGTTTGGTCTAAGCATCACCAAGCATCCCATTAAGGTAGCACCATTCTGTCCCTGTTTTAAGACAAAGGATTCTGAGGACAAACAGGTGAAGTCAATCACCCAAAGCCACGCATCCAGAAAGTGGTAAATACCCAAATCCCTTATCCTTGCTCAAAAAGCAGCGACTTCAGGATCTAGAAATGCACTCTCCTAACCAGAGCAATAGCATCCGGTGCCTATTTGAATTAATTAAAATTAAACAGGACAAAAAAAATTATTCCCTTAGAGATACATGTGATATTTCAAGTGCTCAGTTGACAGATAGAGCCAGCGGCTACTGTATTAAATAATGTTGACGGAGAATATTTTTTCCATAGTCATAGAAAGTTATTTTGGATAGCACTGGTCTAGAAGTTGTAGATTATTCATCAAAGCACAAGAAATTACATCCAGGTGAGTCACAGTAGCTAAGCTAACCCAAATTACTCATTTGATGAACTCCAGTGAAGGGCAAGTGACTGGCCCAAGGTCACACAACACAAAGGAGATTTAGGTTCATATTTTCTGACTCCCATTTTGGTGTCCACTGAATGCCAAGCTTGCCACAGACATAGAGTCACAGGAGTGACATTTTAAGGGGGAGTGAAAACACATGCTGTCCCCAGGAAGCAGAGAGGCCCAGGGCACTCTAAATGTCAGGTCTTTTAGGGAAAGCAGGTGCACATGTAAAGGCCCCTCCCAGCGTCAGCTCTGACATGTAGTGCAACAACTATCCATTGAGTCCCTGGCCTTGGTGAGCAGGGCCCCTGGAGTCCACTGGCCTGGACTAGACTCCCAGCTACACTTCTCGGTTAATCTCAGGTGAATCACTTAAACTCCTCTTCCATAAATTGGCCATGAACACCCATCTCACAGGAGGGTTAAATGAAACACCGTTTATAAGAGATCTAGATAAGAACTGCAGCATCCTAGGTCCTCAAAAACAGCTTCTTTTCTATCTTTCCCATATCCTAAAGTTTTGGTGTGTTTTTTTTCCCCCCAATATAGCAAGGCAGCTCAGCAGACTGAAGAGAACCTAGCCAGGGATCCCCTGAGGAACAGAATGAAATCTGCCTCCCCCTTTCCACCCCCGTAAGTGATCAGGCATCAAGGTCGGGGAATGTCTGCCGGTCAAGTTTCTCAGACCACCTTCTTCCTCTCCCCACCCATGGTCACTGGCCTGGGGTCAGGCCCACGGCATGGCTGTCATGGATTGTTTGTCTGTTTGTTTTATGGACTTTGCAACACCTTCCTAACCAGTCTAGTCCTTGATTCAGTCATCATCCAATAAAATCAGCAGTTAGCACCATCTTTCCAAGATATGAAATGGACCATGACATGGCCTGCTCTTCCATGAATGCTCTCCTCTATAGGAAACACTCCTTCTCCCAGAGGTATTTGGGCCCCTTTCATATCCTGGCCCCTACTCCTTGCCTTGTATGTGAAAAGTCCCCGAGACCCATCCGCACACAGTTCTTATCCACTCTGTGGTAGGCAGAATATTACCCGCCCAAAGAAGTCCACATGCTAATGACTGGACCCCGTGAATGTGTTACCTTACAGGGTAAAAGAAAAGTAAGTGTTCAGGTTAGGAAACACAGAACCCTGAGATGGGGAGATTATTCTGGATTTTCCAGATGAGTTCAGTGTGATCACAAGGCTCTGGGATCAGGGAGACAGGAGAGCCAGAGTCCGAGGACACTTGATGCTATGCTTCTTCTGGCTTTGAACATGGAGAAAGGGGGCATGAGACAGAAAAAGGGCTGCAGAAACTACAAGAAACAAGAAAATGGGGGGCGGCGCCTGTGGTCAGTGGGTAGGGCGCCGGCCCTGTATGCCGAGGGTGGCAGGTTCACACCCGGCCCTGGCTGAACTGGAACAAAAAAATAGCTGGGCATTGTGGCGGGCCCCTATAGTCCTCGCTGCTCGGGAGGCTGAGGCAAGAGAATCACCTGAGCTCAGGAGTTGGAGGTTGCTGTGAGCTGTGACGCCACAGCACTCTACCAAGGGCAAGAAAAAATAAAAAGAAAAGAAAATGGGTTCTCTCCTAAAGACTCCAGAAAAGAATGTCGCTTTGTTTAGCCCAGTATGGCCCATTGAGGACTTTTGATCTCCAGAACTATAAGATTTTTTTGAAAGTATGTGCTGTTCTCAGCCATCACATTTGTGGAAATGTGTTACAGCAGCCATGGGAAGCTAATACACATGCCAGACACCCTGTGTGTTTCCCCATCTCTGGGCATTTGCTCAGGCGATGCCCTCCCTGCAGTCCACACCGCTCTTGGCAGATGGGTCCCCTTAATGCACTTTCATTACAGTACTTAAATGCCACTTGCTCTACATGACTTTTACGAATAACTAGAGAACAGTCACTCCTGCGCTGCTAATTCTGCACTTCATAATGCACAGAGTCTCAACCTGTCACCCTGGGTACAGTGCCGTGGCCTCACAGCTCACAGCAACCTCAAACTCTTGGCAATTCTCTTCCCTCAGCCTCCCAAGTAGCAGGGACTACAGCTGCCCACCACAACACCCGGCTGTTTTTTGGTCGCAGTTGTTGTTTGGCGGGTCCAGGCTGGATTCTCCAACCCACCAGTTCTGGTGTATGTGGCTGACACTCTTGCCACTGGGGCTACAGGCGCCAAGCCTTGTACAGCTATTTTCAACAACACCTACTTTAAAGGTCCATAATGAAGAAACTTAGCATTCTGGTCATAGCAAAAGTGCAAGAGGCACGGAAACATCAAGGCATAACGTACTTGCAAGTAAGAAAAGGTACGCGCAAGAGACACAGAGGCACTCAGTGTTACCAGCATTGCCATCCAAGCTGGTAAGCAGGAGGCTAGTCATAAATAGTGAACCCACAGCCGCAGTAACAAACATATCATTCAACATTGCTCACAGTATCTAGGAAAGCGATCTAATTATCCTGTGTCAAGAAAAGGAGAGACATTTGCTTCTTTTCTAATATACCAGAAAATAGGGAGGAGGTGTTAATTACAGCATAATGGATACATAATATCTATTTAAAACAAGGAAAATACATCTATTTAAAACAAGGAAATTTCAAGGGACTGAATCCTGCGAACATTTTGCCAGTTTCCGTGAACAGGTAACAAGTATTTCTGCAATCATTCATTCAGACCCGTAAGCCGGGTCTGAGTATTTAAGTATTTCATATGCAAATCTGTTAAGGCAATTCTCTAAGAAACAGCTATCTAATAATCCATTTAGGTGTGGATAATGGAGTTTAAAAATGGCATTAACCCCAGGTAGCTGGATTTGAAGGTATACAGGTGGAAGGGGCTCTGTGTTAACCATTGCTCCAAATACTCCAGCAAAGCCTGGCGGGGCGTTTATGTAAACTTGGGCCTTTTCCCCAAAGGCCAGATAGCCTAGACCTCCTGCGTTCCTTCACCCTTCCTGACGAAGACGAAGGAGAGAGGAAGAGGAAAAGAAAACGAAAAAAAGAATAATGGAAAAGATGAAGAGAGGGGAGAGGGGAGGAGAAGAGAAAGGGTGGTTGGAGGTGAGGAATGGAGGGAGGGATGGAGGAGAAAGAGGGAGACGGAGGGAGAGAAGCGGGAGAAATGAAATACAGGTGAGGAAACAGACGCTGATCAGGGAGGAAGAGGAGAAGAGGAGAGAGGCTGTGGAGACGAAGCAGAATGCAACCTAAGCCACCTGCAAGCCTCAGTAACCTTGCATCCCTCAACTCCCCAAACAAAAAGAAAAGCAAAAATAAAAAGCTGTCACCCAACTTTCCCTCCCAGTCCTTACAACAATCGTGTGATGAATTGAGACCCAGGGACAACATCATCGGGTATCCCAGGACCCGTGTTCACCTCTTTGTCGCTTCCTAACTCGCCTCTGCCCACATCTCAGGGTACTAGCTCACCCTCCCAGACAGAAAACTGAATGTGATTGCAGAAGAAAGCAACGGAACCCCAAAGAGGACAGAATGATAATCAGGCTGCATAAACTGGGATACATAAGGCCTCATTCCACGTGCTCTTTGACATTGGATACAGCACAAGTCCTTGGGCAGGGTCAAGGTAGAAGTGAGGGCTGGATAATGTCACTCTCCTCTCAGATGCCCTGCCCTCCCTATGCACCCCTGGGAGGCACACAGGCCCCCATGAGCAAGAATCCTCTCTGCTTTTTCACTTGTAAAACAGACAGGTAGAGTCTCTGAAGTTCTTACCGCTAGAGAAGTCTATGGCTCTGAGACTCAGTGAGACTTTACGTGACTAGTTAGTATGAGTTAGGAGCCAGGGCTGGCTTGGATTTTCTGCCAACGCTCCTTCTGAAGAAGAGGTGGGGAGGAAAGAGCTTTCTCCTTGGGCCTTGTTCCTCGCAAAATGCAGTACTTTTTGTGTTCTGAGGAGAATTCCTTTCTCTCTTGACTCACCCCTGCTCTTGAGTATAATCGCAACAGCAGCAAACACACACTATCACATTTCATTTAGATCCATTAATTTAATTCTGATATAAACCCTATGAGGTAGTCACTATTCTTCTCTTCCAAATGAGAAAACTCAAACAGAAAGGTTAAGCAACTTTCTCGGGGTCACAGAGCCGGAAGCAGAGCCAGGATTCAAACCTAGGAAGTTTTATTTACCATTTAGCTGCTAATCTCAATGCCCCACGTGGGGATGCTGTATTTGATGACAAATAAACTCCCTGGAGTTAGCTGGCCTTGCCCAGGAGGGCTAGTCCAAGTAGGGAGAGGGCCAGAGAGAGAAAAAAACAAAAATTAAATCGGTTGTTGAGCCACTGCCATAGCAAGAGTAGAGAGAACAACAGGGCGGCTAGGACTGTTGTCAGACCCCAAATGGTCTTGATGTTCATTGGGCTAAGTCCTCTGCTTCTTCAGCTCTAAACAGAAATGACATGGAACTAAAATATATATTTTTTAAATCTCCAAACTCTTCACACATCCGTTGGCATGATAATATTTTGATTAGTTACATTTATGCTCCAATTACACTCACAGAATGTGCGACTGTGTCTTATATATAGCATGTTTGCCATGCTCCATGGAAAATACTGGATTATTACCTCAGACATTTGCCCTGGGAAAAGACGCAAATGGAAAAGGGGAGCAGAAAAGCAAAGTGAGGAGATGACCAAGCCTGGGGAAATGGTGTTGTCTTGCCATTGCATTACTAAATTGGGTCATTGCTATTATTTCCCAGGCTTTAGAATGCCAGGGTTCAGAGAGACATCAAGTCTTCAGGTCTCTCTTTCCTCTCACCTGACGCTTTTATCTCCCTTAAAACAGCCTAGTCTGAAAGCAACCTCATCACGCACCTGGGGAGTGGCAAGGTCAATGGCGGAGAATTGTTTTGTTTTGTTTTGTTTATTCTCTAGGAAGAGCATTCCTCTGTTTCCCAAAGAGGTCCATAACCCTGTCCAGGATAGACAGATAGACAAATATATACATGAATACATAAATAAGCAGAGGCTAAGAGGTACTCTAAGCGGTGCAAAATGCCTGCCCTAGCAATGCTAGGATGGACGTCTTACTTTGACGTTGGACAGATGCTACCATATTATTTCGCCCTTCATTAGCAGATGGCATTGTGGGTTTTAGAGATGAGCATGTCACACTACCTGATGTCGACATCAGACGGGTCCCTCAGCCCCATGCAGACCTGCTAAAGACTGTCCGCACCCCAATCCCACAGTGCCCTCCCCCCAATCCTCAGCCACGGGAGCTTTCCCCCTCTCCTCGCTTCTCTTCGTCTCTGCATCCCTAAGTCCACTGGTGCCTCCATGCCTCAGGATCCCATACGTGGTCCAATCCACGAAGACCAACTCTTCCACTGGCTTCCTCATGAAATCCACCAGAACCAAGCCTTTTATAACTTTAATAAAATTGGTTCTAATCTCAAATATGACTTGGGCACCTACTATGTGTCTGACACTCTAGCAGACTAGCAGGCAGCATGGGAGAGTTTTGCCCTGTTGGCGATCACAGAGAAGGGAAAAGCAAGTACAAGAATATGAGAAGCTTTATAAGAAGACATGTATACGAAGAGAAGTATCTAGGCCAGACTTGGTCTGGGGGGAAAGGTATAAAAGCAAAGAAAACAATTACTTTCTGGAGCAAATAAACTCTATGCTGAGGTCTAAGGTCATGTACGTGTCAGACAAGGAAAGAGAAGGAACACCCCATGCAGATGAAGACAACCTGTTCAAAACCAACAAGCCAGATAGTTTCAGCCCTGCAGAGAGGCTAGAAGGAATTATAGGTAGAAAGTAAGAGCCCTACAGACCACCTTTCTAACCTCCCATCACTGGGTTTACAGATGAGGAACTTGATATTCAGAGAGGTGCAGTGTCTTGTCCAAAGTCACACAGCCAGGTGGTGGTAGTGCCAGGATTCAAACTTAGGTGTATCCGACTCCAAGGTCAATGCTATTTCTTTCCAAAACAGTAGTTGCCAAATCATAGCACGCATCAGAACCACCAGGAGAACTTGTTAAAGTGTGTTGGCCCCCATTCCCAGTAGGTTTGGGGTAGAATCCAAGAATTTGCACTTTTGACAAGATTCTAAATAATGCTGATACAGCTAATCCTTGGGCCACAGCTTGAGAACCCCTGGACTAGCTGGTCTCTACTTGCCCAGCCCTGTTAGAGCTGGGGCCCATAAACTTGGGCGGATGGACAAATGCCACGGGGAAGCTGACCTACTTGAGGACACTCCCTCCTCTTCGCAGGCCACACCCTGCCCTCCTCTCTCAGTGGGGAGGTCCTTGGCCCCAGGCCATCAAACATACAGGCTGCCTCTGCTTCCCCACTCCAGTAAGCCTTCTCCTCTGGCCTGAGCAATCTCCCTTCCATCATGGCTAATTACCAAGAATATCATTAGACACTTATTGACTCCCCCAAATGTACTAGGGTCTGCATAGAAAATAGCACAATAATTATTCTTCCTCTTTTACCATTCTCTAAGGAGCTACAAGACTTTGACAGCTGTTATCCAATTAATCCTGACAGCTTATTTTTTTTTTTTTATAATGTAAAGGTATTTTTTTTCAACTGAGATTGGAAAAGCTATTTCCTTTTTTGAGGTAAGAATGAATGCAAACAGAGGCCAATTAACTTGTCCAACATCAGTAGGGTCATTTCTTCCCCCATTTTCCTGCTAGCCCAGTGATATCACGTAGGTCAGAGGTGAAGACTCTTGGTCAGATTGCCAGGTCAGATCCCAGCTCTGTCAGCGACCAGCTGTGTGGCCTTGGGCAGGTCACTTAGCCTCTCTGAGGCTTGGTGTCTTCATTTAAAAAATGGAGGAGAGGTGATGATGGTAGAAGCAGAATCTGCCTCATAGATCTGTTATGTGAATTAAGCATATTAAACATGGTACATGCTTCCAACAGTACCTAGCCCATTGGGAGAGCTACACTTTAGCTGCCATGGCCTTTGGTAGCAGCAATAGTGTCCCCAAATCCCTTTGTGGGGATTTTTGACTGGCCCCATAAACCAGCAGGGCAAGGCAGGTTCCAGCCCTACTGTCCACATAGGCAGTGGCCCTAGGAAGCACCAGGAAGCCATGGAACATCCCCCCAGTTGATCCCAGCGAACCCCTCTCTCCACCAGTGGTTTTCCACATCCCCAAGCCAGCTGCATCCATACCCCAGGACACTTGTTAGAAAAGCAAACCTTCGGGCCCCAGCCTAGACTGACTAAGCCAGTAACTCTGAGACGGGCTCAGCCATCTGTGCTCCACGAACCATCCAGGTGATGCTGGCGCGCGTCCACATCTCAGAACCACACTTGTTGCAAACTGGTTGCCTGAGCCTCAGCCTACCTGGGTGGATCACAATACTCAGGAGCTCCTCCCAGCTCCTGTCCACTGGGTGCTCCCTCCTCTTTCCAGCAAGGGACAGGTTCCCTGAGGTGACAGTACTGGCGGGTGGGTCTAGAACCTGCATTCCTGACCACTGTCCTGCACTCTTGAAACTGCCTTCCCACCTGCGCTTCCCAGAAGGACTCCGACCCCCACCCTCTTGAGACCCTGCTGGGACGGGGACACTCATGGCCCAGGAGACCACAGCTGCCCATGCCTGTCAGAGGCGGGCACAGGATGACACCCAGAGAGCACGGAGCACTCACAAATAGACACAAGGAACCGCCCAGTCCCATGGGAGTCCTTGAAGCCACTAACATATCCCCATGGCTGGCCACTGGAACCTCTTGAAATTAAGCCCCTGGGCCCGTGGCCTTCCTTCTGGCTTTGATCCTGACCATGCCACCCTTCCCCTTCTGTCCTCACCCCCAGCCTGACCCCTGCCCTCTCCGCAGCAAAGCTGATCTCCTACCTGTCTGGCCTGTCCCCGCCACCCTGCCACCCTCCTCTCTTTCCCCACTGTTCCTACAGGGATCCCCTTGGATGATGCAAACACAAGCTCCCCCAGCCCCCCCTTCCTCCTGCTGCCATCCACTTCACCCATCCGGCAGCCTCCACACTCCAGAGACGCCTCCGACCCCGCAGCCCCCCACCTGCCTCGGGGGAGGGACCTGGACACTGAGAGAGAGACAGAGCGGAACGGGCTGCAACGGGGAGGACGAGCCAGCCCTGGCACTGAGCTGTCACAGGCCCAGAGAGATTTCCTAGGGCTACACAACAAAAGCCCCAGACAGAGACTCAAAGACAGAGATGGATTCTCACAGCCCTGAAGGCTGGAAGTCTGAGATCTGGGCATCAGCGGGGCTTCCTTCTCAGGGAGGTGGGAGAACATCTCTTCCCCGCTTCCAGGCCTCTCACTGACCTCCTGGTGGTTCGCCGGTGAATTCTGGTGGCCTCTGGGCACAGGTGCCTTCCTCCACCCTGACCTCTGCCTTCAGAGTTACACGGAGGTCCTCCCAGCACACCTGTCTCCAAATCTCCCTTTTCTATAAACGTACCAGTCACCTTGGATTAGGGGCACAACCCAATCCAGCGTGGCTTCGTCTTAACTAAGTAGGTCTACAAGTGACTTTTTCTACCTAAGGTCACACTCTGAGGTACTGGGAATTAAGACTTCAACATATGAATTTTGGGGAGACAGAATTGAACCCCTAACCAGCTTTCTAGAGTCCTACTGCTCTCACTGCCCAAAGGCAGTGCAATTGATTGATATTTCCCCATGTTCCCTCCAAATTTGAAGTTTAGTTACCTCTATGTAAACCCTCCTCTTTTTAGGGTTTAAACAGAGGTGACTAAACTTCAAATTTGGAGAGAACTTGTGGAAATATCAATCAATTTTAATTATAAAGTGACTTATGGGAGAAAGAAAAAAACAGAAAAGTAGAAAAAAGGGTGAAAAATCACCCACCAAAGAAAGACAACCACACACACGTCTTCGCGTATTTCCTGTAGTCTCATTTCCTGGCATAGGTCAGGGCTGCCTAAGGAGTTGTGGCATTTCATTGAGCTTGTAACTGCAGTTGGTAAACTTTTCCTGAAGAAGCTTAACAAGAGATAAGAGTTTATAGCAGCCTTGTTTGCATCGAAGCCATTCCCAGATCCCTTTGGGAAAGGAGAGTGAGTCTACCCCTTCCCCAGGACTCCCTGGTCATGGATGTCATCGCCTTGTTCTACAACAAATGTCTGTGGAGTGCCTGCTATGTGCCTGGCACTGTTGTGGTCCCCGGGAGTGCAGCTGTGAACAAAACAGCCAAGATAC
The DNA here is from genome assembly GCA_963574655.1 of Perodicticus potto. Taxonomy (NCBI): domain Eukaryota; kingdom Metazoa; phylum Chordata; class Mammalia; order Primates; family Lorisidae; genus Perodicticus; species Perodicticus potto. The sequence continues at coordinate 40,347 of CAUYRH010103571.1, read as the reverse complement.
TTCATCAGAGACAGTTTGCTGAGATGAAAATTCTCCTCAAGAGCTTTGAAACAAGTTGAATAGGGCTCCTGTGGACACCCCTCCAGGGATGTGTGCCAGCCTTTTATTCTATGATTTCCCCATTTTGAGTTCTTGTTTTCTAGCTCATCTTTTGAGGCTCTGAACTACCTTTGCGATGATTATGTCCCTAGGAAGTCTCTATGAATGGTATCTTTTCTGAGCCTGTGCATTTCTGATGCTGCATGCCTTTTATACTATGGATTAGATTTCGAGGTTGGGAGTAAATTTCTTGAGTCTCAACCTATTCCCTTCTAAATACCACAACCCAGTGCTGCTCACACATTGCTGAGAGGACAAGGAAAGCGGGCTTGTCCCTCATCTGCCAAAATCCTCCTCTAAACACTTGCTGAGTGGGGAGATGGGCACATCTCACCCCAATGCCTAACCTGCAAAAGATTCTTCTATCTTACGGGTTTGTACTTAGGAGCACGGCGTGGCAAATAAGATGCAGGCTTTGAAGCCAGCCACTTGCTGTTAAATCCAAGCTCTGCCATTTCCTAGAGTGTATCCTGGATAAATTACTTAGATCCTCTCTTAGTTGCCCAATCTGTAAAATGGATCATCACAGGAGCACTGCAAGGATTAACTGAGTGAATGTACTAACAGCAGAGAAGCTGACAAACTTCTTCCAAAAAGGGCCAAGAAGTCAATGTTTTAGGCTTTGCAGGCCATAAGGTTTCTGTCCCAGGGACTCAGTTCTACGGCTGGAGTGTGACAGCTGCCGTGGACAACAGATACACGAGTAAGTGCGGCTGCATTCCAACAAAGCTTTACAAAAACAGACAGCAGGAAAGGCCCATGGGCTATATTTTGCTAACCCCTGTCTTACAATAGTACCAGGCAAATACTAATTTCTCCATAATGTTAGCTATCATTATTATTATTATTATTATTATTATTATTATTATTATTATCAACTATGATTAGATGCAGAAGGATGGCGGTTGGATCCCCGCCCATGCTTACTGCCTGGCTCTGTGATACCAGGAACAGATGATGCACATGAAAAACCGCCGTCCACAGAAGCCTTTCTCCCAGCCCACCTAAACCACTGCACTTGTGAGGACTATACCTTCCAAGATGCAATGCGCTGCCACGATTTCCCTGCTAATTTTTGCCTTGTCTTTGTGAGTTTCAGCCTCTAGCAAGAAATAAAAAGAAAGGGAGGGAGGAAAATAGGACGTTGCTTCTGAAAGGCCTGAGCAGGCTATAAAGGGATCTCCATCCCGTTTTGGGACAGACCTGACTCTTCTACTAGAGGAACAGGGAAAGATAAAGCCTGATGTCTTAACTCTTGCTGGGGACATGGCATAGGTAGCTGAGTCAATGTCATTCTTGAACATTCCAATTGGCCTTAGAGTTGGGGGAAAATGCTCCCAGATGCTGTCAAAGGGTTGTCTGTCTTACCCTCGTGAGTTGCTATGACCTTTTCCCTTTGTTGCTTTTTGCATGAGAATCTTTATGGGATCCTGCAAGAGAATAAGATTCCCAAAGACTCATAAGGTTTATTTCTGCCATGGCTTCTGGGCATCCAGAGTAGAATTCCTGAGTCCTCAACCACTGCCTTATTCCAAACATGTGGATCTAATGTTATACCCATTTGTCAAGATTTTCTGACTTTTCTTTTGCCGCCTACACCAGGGATTAAACTATGCCCTGCTTTACCCCTGTCTTCACCAAAACTGATACACTAGGGCCCAGAGCCAAAGGCACAGACAACAGGTGAGGCCCAAGCTTCTCAACTTGCATACAAATTCTTTGAAGGAACGTCATTGACCTAAGTTTCAGTTCCTCCCATACATTTATATCCATTAATTCATTTGTTCATTCTTTCATTCCTTTACTTATCCATGTTCATAGAGAAAATATCATGTACCAGGGATGGTACCAGGGATGCAGAGATATAGAAGAAATATTTTCTTCTTGAAGACTTCTGAATGGGAATAGCAAACCTCATGATAGACCGCCCAGGCCCCTCTTTAAGGAAGGTCTTGTAAACCCAGCTGGGGCACTTTGGCACCGGCCTTCAGCTTCAGTCCCTCCCGGGTATGTATCAGCTGTATCAGCTGCAGAGCATGGCCTCACTCAAGGCCCGGCCTTTTAGGAGCTGCACATCGGTAACTAACAAAGGCAAGGTGGCAAGCCCCCAAGTGCCTGCCCCTTGCAGACTCTGATGGGCCATTTTAGCACTACAGCTCCCTTTGGAGTTGGCCATGAATGACCTCAGGTCTGCTGCAGCTCAGTTCTTCCCTTTGCCTGTCCCTGGAACCCCCTGCCCTTCCAGGGCTGCTAGCCCCGGAGTGCACTTTCTAATGAACACCCTACTTGACAGTCACCTTCTTCTCAGTTTCTGCTTCCCCGAGAACCCAACTATGACCACAGGCTAGGGAACACAAATGAGGAGGAAATCACTCTGTCTGGGAGACCTGGAGGTGACATCTTCACAGCTTTCTAACAGACAGATAGGAATGTTCCAGATAGAGAAAGAGAACAATCATTTCAGGCAGAGGGGACAACACAAAAAAGGCTGATATATGACCACACAAGCCGATTCCAGGGTCATCCACTATCCTGGTCTGATGGGGGAGTGAGGGAGGGAAGCTGAGGTCAAGCACAAAGCCCAGGCCTTGACAGCCAGGCTAAGGAGGTGACCATCCACTGGGAGCCAGTGGATGCTTCAGGAAGAATTGAGACACGACAAAATATTCATTTCACAAAGATCAACGTCTCTGTCAAGGTTCTGGTGGAAACTGAGAACCATTCTGGATATTTCCAGCAGGTAGAGTTTTCATACAAGGACTCAGACCTTTACACAGCGGTTGGAAGGCTGGGGCCATGGCAGCCAGGCAGGTCATGCTCAGGAAACCCCCAAGTGTAGGGAGCATGGGAAAACATGTGCCTATAGTTTTAGTTGCTTGGGTGACAACCAGGCGGAAGCTCAGCAGACACAGGCACCACCCAGACTCAGCTGCCTGACAACACCCCCAGGTGCCCTCAGAGGCAATCCTGGCTCTTCTGCCCTCCAGACCCCTCACCAAAGGGATTTCCTTGGAACCCTGCAGGCCGCAGAGTCAGGAAAGATCGTTTCCCGGCACAGGAGAGAGCACAGGGGACTGCCTATCAGCAACATCTAGGGACTAGAGCAGTGGTTCTCAACCTGTGGGTCGCGACCCCCTTTTAATAATGAAAATACACTGCGGCATTAGGAAGTTGAGAACCACCGGACTGGACGGATGTGAGGCGGGTCACAGAGGCAATGGCTACAGCATGAAGGTGAGTGAAGGGGCTGACACAGAGGCCCAGGAAGAGACACTGGTGCCATCATCACATCACTGCTCCATTCTCCCTCCTCGCCACTGTTGTCCCAAACTGCTCTGAGGCTGGGCAGGCAAGCGAGTAGGACGAGGAGGACGGGCAGGTGACAGGGGTCACCCCAGGACACAGCCCCATCCTACCAGGTGTGCTTACAGCTGAGCCAGCTCTCAGAGGGGGCAGCTGCTGCTTACCCACTGCCACCAAGAGGGAGCAGAGGGGACCAATCCTCAATCAGAAACTGTGGCTTTCCCAACAATCCCCAAGTTGGTCTGTGAGTTTCCTGGGGATGTTATAACAAGTGACCACCAGCGTGGGGGGTTAAGACATGAGATATTCACATTCTCTCATGGTTTGGGGGGCTAGAAGTCTGAACTCCAGGTGGGTCTGAGGGCCACGTTCTCTCCAAGGGTTCTAGAGAGATTCCTTCCTTCTCTTACACGTTCTGGTGGCTTGTGGTGCCCCATCACTTGCACCCGTCCACTCTCCACCTCTGACCGTCTTCATGCAGCCTTCTCTATGCCTCACATCTCTCCCTGCCTTTCTCTTACACAGACACCCATATTTGGATTTGAGGCCCATCCTAAACTCAGGATGAGCTCATCTTGAGACCCTTAACTCAATTACTTCGGTGAAGAACATTTTGCAAATGAAGTCACAGTCCCCAGTTCCAGGGATTGGGACTTGCACATATCCCTAAGAGCAGGGGGCATGACTCAATCCACAACGACCACCCCCAAGCCCCCTATGTCCATCACTCACCCTCCTGCTAAGACTCAAATCTGTACTAATAAACGGGAGAGTGGGAGGAGAAGGTGACCTACCCAGACACTGCGGTGATTATAAGAGAGGACAAGTCAAAGCACCTGTCACACTCACTGATCCAAGGCTGAATTAAATATCTGTTGAAGCTGAATCAGGCACCGACCCCACGGCCAGGGAGTGGTCTCTGGGAAATGGTCAGGACTTGGGGACTGTCTTATTTCAGAGAGTGCTAACACAAAGCACCAAACCCAGTTCACATCCAGGACCTCCCCAGACCACCTCGTGAGGAATTCCCACTGCTAAAGTCTGCAGTGGTACGCAATCACGCCTGGTGCCCGCCGCCCCTCACCGGCTCAAGGTGCAGGTTGCATGGGAGCATTTCCAGAGTCCTTCCACCCTCACGGTGGTTGTAGATTTCCAGAAGTGAGGGCCTTAGATTCACTACAAGTCACTCCCCCAACAACTGAACCACTAGGCTAACACCAGGTTCAACATCACTTCCAAGCACAGAAGTTTTTCAACGCTGCTTCCTCCCTTTGTGGCCCCAGCTCACAATTCCTGTCCTCACTGCATCTCTGCTTGAATCACGGCCCCATCACCTCCAGACTATATAATGTAGCCCAAGTCCCTGCATACTTCATTTTTTTCGTTTATGCCCTTACTTTTTAATAAATTAAAGGTGCCAGAAAATAGACGAAAAAAAAATAATAAACACCCATAGCCCCATCACCTAGGATTAACAACTGTGAACGTCATGACATATTTGCTTTTTTTATGTTTATTTATTTATTTTTTAATTGTTGGAGATTCATTGAGGGTACAAAAAACCAAGTTTGACTTTTTATTTTTAAAAAGAGAGCAGTCAGCCAGGCGTGGTGGCTCACGCCTGTAATCCTAGCATTCGAAGGCTGAGGCAGGTAGATCGCCGGAGCTCAAGGTTCAAGACCAGCCTGAGCCAGAGCGAGACCCCATTTCTAAAAATAGGCAGGAATTGTGGGGGGATCTATAGTCCCAAGTACTTGGGAGGCTGAAGCAAGAGAATTGCTTGAGCCCAAGAGTTTGAGGTTGCTGTGAGCTGTGATGCCACCTCACTCAACCTAGGGCAACATAGTGAGACTCTGTCTCAAAAAAAAACAAAAAAAAAAGGACTTGAGGCTGAGGCAGGAGAATCACGTGGGCCCAGGAGTTGGAGGCTGCTGTGAGCTGTGTGACACCACAGCACTCTACCGAGGGTGATAAAGTGAGACTCTGTCTCTACAAAAAAGAGAGAGAGAGCACTTCATTGTTATTGTAAAATGATACACACTCATTTGGAAGAATTCAAGAAATGCAAAGAAAGATTTAAGTTTTCGAAATTTCCATCTTTCATCACCCAGAAATAACTATCGTTAATATATAGTAAACATTGTGTTTTCTTTTGTTTGGTTTAGTTTGTTTTGTTTTGAGACCGAGTCTCATTCTGTTGCCCAGGATAGAATGCGTGGCGTCATCAAAGCTCACAGCGACCTCAAACTCCTGGGTTCCAGAGATCCTCTTGCTTCAGTTTCCCAAGTAGCTAGAACTGCAGGTGCCTGCTGCAATGCCTGGTAGTTTTTCTTTTTTTTAGTGGAGACAGGGTCCCGCTCTTGCTGAGGCTGGCCTCGACTGAGCTCAAACAGTCCTCCCACCCCAGCCTCCCAGAGTGCTAAGAGGACAGGCTTGGGCCACTCAAATATCTTACAATACTTATATACACAAAAGGACAGACGGATGGATAGATGATGGATGGGTGAGTGGACAAAAGAATAGACAGAAATAAATACTACTGAGTGCAAGATAATACAGGATGTGCTACTTTAGAAATTTTAAATGCTGTAATTTGTTTTCTCTATAATTAGCAGAAAAAGGAAATTAAAAGAAAACTGAAGAAAATTTAGACTTTCAGATATTTCTTCACCAGGAGATATTTATCAAAAGATCCCTTTAAGGTTAAGAGTACAGATTGTGAAGAGAGAAATTAAGAGTTTGGAGCAATTATGTCACTTTTAAAATTTATTTCGCTTTTAAACTTATTTAATGACTCCATGCTGTGAAAGATGGTATTAGCACCCTTACGCTTCCTCTCAATTACCCCCTCTCTCTACTGATTTCTCTGTTTTAATTGTTGGTGGCTGCTGCTGTCACCCTGCCTGGATTTATAACCTTTATATCCTCGTCTATAACTGCGGTGGCCCAAGTTATCTGTTGGGAGTTCTATATTTACACGTTTCACTACTTGTCATCCCGCGACCCCTGCGTTCATAACACTTTTATTTTTCTTCACTCTTAATTAGTTGATTTTGTGGTTAAGTATTTTTTTTTCAAGCTCTCACGGACGAAATACTGCCCGAGTACATTTATTCTTGACAACAATTACGTGTTGGGTTTCTGTTCTGTGATATCCGCGAGTGGATATCTTTCTTTCCCTCTGATCTTGTAGATATCATCCTGTTGTCTTCTATTACTGAATGCTGCTGGAGGGAAGACTAAACACTCCAATTCTGTTTTTTCCGAGTGGACAGCATTCTTATGCCTGAAAAACTGAACAATTCTTTCTTTATCCTGAGTTTTGATAGCTTAACTAAGATAGGTCCTAACATAGCATTCTGTACCAAATGTTGCTGGAACACGTTGCGTTAACGATAATAAAAATTATTATTGTTGTTGTTATTGTTATTTTGAAAACATTTAACACAAAATCAAAAATTGGACATGTTAACCATTTTTTAAGTGTTATCATTCAGTAGTGTTAAATACTCTTATAATACTTTGCACCACTTTCCAAAACTTTCTCATCATCCTTAAGAAAAATTTTATAACCATTAAGTAAGAACTCTCCATTCTCTCCTTCTCCAGGCTGGTAACCTCTAACCTGCTTTCTGTCCCTATGATTTTGCATAGTCTAGATATTTCTTATAAGAGGAATCCTATAATCCAAAACCTAAACAATAGTAGGTGTTGGGAGGATAGTGAGAAATTGGAACCTTCATTCATTGCTGGTAGGCAGATAAAATGGTGCATCTCTTTGTAATACATGGTCTTTTCATCCACAAATTTAGTTATTTTTCTACTCGGGGAATTTTTTTCTATCCAGAGGCAGAACAGCGTAATTCTACTCTCTTATGTCCCAGTTGTGTTATATACAGGTTGGCCATAAAGTCCGTATGCAATTTAAAATAAACAACCATTTAAGTTGCACGTGAACTTTCTGGCCACCCTGTAAATTAGCTATGTGACCTTGGGCAAGTTCCTTAACTATGTTTTTCTTTCCTCATCTATAAATTGGAGATATAACAGTACTGACTTCAAATTGTTATTTAAAATTAATGCAAGTAAACTTCTTTAAAAACAGGCGCTTTGTGCATAGTTAACTGGAGAAGAATCTCTTCTTATAAATTAAATGAAGCCCTATTATGTTACATATCTTAATAAATCAAGTGTGACATCTATACATCACGTATCTTTATATCACATATCTAATGTTTAAATCTTAGAATAAATCTCCTTTTCTCCTTAGCTATCTTTCTGTTAATCTTCCCCTAATTACTCTTATCACTCTATTTCACCTGCATTCATGTGCCCATCAAGACTTTCTTCTACATGCTATTTCCAGCAATGTACATTCTATTTTGTTCTTGTTCTGTTTCATTGTTTTGCTGTTAACCAATTTATTTGTGGGCTCTTAATCCTTTTAATGCTATTCTGGGCCTCAGTTCGTCGCCTTTTGTCCTATTAATCACACTGTGTACCTGTGTTCCATCATCCTTGAACCCCTGTTGTTCTAGCCCAGTGATTTTCAGCTGGTCTGCCTCAGCACACTGGTGGTGCCACAAGAGCGTCCTAGGGGTTCTGAACAATTTTTAAAGATCATTAATTAAATTATTTTCAAGAGAAGTTCAAAGCACAGGAAGTACATTATTCTTTTTACTTTTTTTTAATCAACGTAATTTAAGTGTGCCGTGGAAGTTTAACTATAGGTTCAAGTGTGCCGTGAGATAAAAAAGTTCGAAAAACACTGTTCTGTAGAGTGACGTCATTGGGAATCATTGACTTCTGTTCCTTCACTTGCACTCGCTGCCCGTGAGAATCCTCTCATCTTACAGTCCCCAGCTTGTTTGCCTGCATCCTGCTTTCTTCCCTGCCTTCTTTTCTTGCCCTCTTTCTTTCTTCCTTCTTGTCTTTCTTTCCCTCCTTCCTTCCTTCTCAGTCTATTGTTTTTATTCATAGCACGTTTTCATGCTGCTATGACATTTCTGAACCTTCTTGTTCTGCCTTGGTGGCTCTGCTTGCGTGGCTCCAATGTGACATTCTATTTGCTACAGCCGAGGTGACACCTGACTCTTCTCACCACATCAGGGAACTGCTTGTTTCCACCTGAAGATAGAGCTTGGAGTGTTCTTTATTCTGCCTGATTTCTGTAGCATAATGAAACCGTGAAAGGGAAAGAAGAGCTCAGCTTGTAGTTAGAATACAAGACACTGTTCCTCCTTCCTAGATTTTGTGAAGTATCCCAAACTCACTCCATCGACCTGCAGGGCGTCAGTCTCCCTCTGAGGAAACAATCCCTATTTTCCTAGTATACTTTATCTAGTCTCATTTATTGTCCTGAAATTTTTGCTACCATTAGAGAAAGTTAACCATTTCCATATCTTCCTCCTTTGCCTGTTCCTACTCCGGGCCCCAGCCTCAGGCCATGTTTTCTTATTCCTTAATCAGATGAAGAAAAGAAAAGCTAATGCTACATGGTCAATTGAGGTTTGGGTATTAATGAGAAACCTCAGGATGTTCTTACTAACAGGTAACTTGGTGGCTGAGAAAAAAGTGTTAGAAGCCTGGCTCTACTCCACATCGCTCCAGTATTTTCTGTTTTTTTCCTTATTTAGGGTTTAAAGTTTGCATTTGAGGCTAGGCGCAGTGGCCCATGCCTGTAATCCTAACATGCTGGGAGGCTGAGAAAGGAAGATCACTAGAGTTCAGAAGTTCAAGACCACCCTCAGCAAGAGCAAGATCTCATTTCTACTAAAAAAAAAAAAAAAAAACTAGCTGGGTGTCATGACAGGCACCTGTAGTCCCAGCTCCTTGGTACTCCCCCAGCTCCTCAGTAGTCCCCCAGCTACTTTGGAGGCTGAGCCAAGAGGATCACTTGAGCCCAAGAGTTTGAAGTTGCTGTAAGCTATGACATCACACCACTCTGTCTCAAAAAAAAAAAAAAAAAATTTGCATATCATCATTTCCTTTCCTTGTTTTGATGTTGTTGCTAATTTTATCTATTTTTTCTTTTCTTTTTTTTTTTTTTGTTTGCTCAATTTATTAAGTATTGGGCAAGAGGAATTGTGTAATGCAGTTTCTACATATGATCTTACCCAGAATAGGAGAGTCACATTTTCCATATGTAAGTTGGGATAATAATTATAATACTGAACTCATGGATTATTTTAGCACTGCTAAATTAGTTAATATATGTAAATTGCTTTGTAAGCTCTCAAATTTTATATGAAGAGTAAGTTTTCAATAAATGTAGTTGTGAATGAATGAGCTGCTATTACTCCGTGATAATGAACTTAGTTATCGAATTTATAGCCTTATAAAATGTTAACACTGAAAGGAATCCTCGGAATCATGCACACCATTCACTTTATTTTATACGTGGGGACAAATGCCATGACTGCCATCTTCAGTGCCGTGTTTCGTGAGGAGGTAGGTGACACAAGCACGCTGTGGTTATAATATGATGAAAAGCATATCATTCAAGAGAGTTCTTGAATAAACATCATGTGTTAAGAAATATTTTTATTCATTTCTTAAAGGAAAGAATCTATCAATCAGAGGCTTCCTTGTTTTGCTCCCCATCAAAACGGGCTTAACTGTGTGAGCTTGCGGATGGAAGCTGGGAGCAAAGCTCACCTGTTTTCCATAATTGAGGAGAGAAAAAAATACAACAGAAGAGAGAAAACACAGCAAGCTAGACCAAATGCTGCGTAAGCAAAAGGAAGAGTTAAATAACAGAAAAGCAATGGGAATGTAGATGGGAAGGGACGCTGAAAAATAAAGGTCTGATATTAATTTTCAGTTGCCCGATCTGAGGCGTATACTTTCTCCTTCTCCCACAAGGAACGTCTAGTGAAGTTTAATCATTTGCTGATGCTTCCGTCGTAGATCCCTTGGAAATGGCCTTCCTGAATGCACTGAAATCTTAGGAAAGGAGAAGCACACACAGCATATTCCTTTTCAGAAACGAGAGGGCCTATTGAATTATACGTGTTGGTCAGCTGTGTCTTCCTCTGTTCAAACCCAATTCTGGAGTAGAGGACGTAGTCGGGCAGAGAACTGGCCTGAAGGGGCTGAGGCTTTGACAGATGACTAAGTGGAGAGATGAGTTCTAACCTGAAGCTAAAGCCATTGTCAATTCCAAGGGAGGAAGCAAAGTCCGAACCACGGTGGGAATCAGAGACGCCGATACACAGCAAAGGGAACCAGGTTAGGACCATTCGCTTCAGCCCAAAAAGGAAAGATTTTGCCACCTCCAAACTTAGTTATTATCTGTTTTCCAACACATTGTAGGAAGTTCACCAAAGCCTGATACTAAGATCAGAAACAAAGGAAGGCATGAAAATTAAATACATATTTTCAGTCCAAAAGAGCAAACTGATCATTGATAGTTAATAGTTATCTCTTAGGGTGTCTACAATTATCATAAGTCAATTTTTAAAGTGTTAAAAACATGTTTAAGTTCACAAAAACTATGAGGACCAGAGGGAGGCTCAGTTGAAGGATTTCTTAACAACCGCTTCGAACCATAAAAGAAAAGGTCACCATTGTTTCAAAATTTTAAGGAAGAATATTTTTTAGCCAAAAATTGTATACCTAGTAATACTATCAACTAAATCTGATCCAGACATTTTGAGTCCGACAAGACCTGAAAAATTTCACTTCCCACATACTCTTTCTCAAGATTACATGAAAATGTAGTCCTGTTTAGACAGAAATTTTTTTTAATTTTTGTATTTTCTCTTATTTAATTGTAATATAAGGCTTAAGCAAGCCTCCAAAAATGTATTTGGAAGTGAAAAAATAAAAATAACTACAATAAAGTGGAAAAACTTCTAAAGCTGAGTCTGGCAGAAAAAAAAAATCTTTCTTGTTGGACAGAAGTCAATGATACTAGTTATGAAAGGACGTCTGAGATGGGGACAGCCATGAAGAATAGCCAACAATGAATTGAACAGTAGGGCAGGGGGTCCTGGAAGTGAGTCATGTCTTTCATGAAATAAGAGTTGATTGTTCAGATAATGATCAAAGTAAATAGTGGAATGCAAGCAAAAGAGAGAACCCATTCAACCTTGAAGGCAGGAACATTCTCCTTTGAGAGGTAACTAAAGATATGCCTCAATCCAGCAGAAAAGAAAATATGGCCCTGGCACATGCTTTGGCTTCGCAATGAAATAATTTACAGGGCAGAATGATGGAAGAGCTCTGCATGCATTTTCAACTTTTAGAATCACGAAACTGATCAATCATGGAAGGCGAGAATAGTTACAGACAAAATCTAATAGTTACCAGCTTTGGCCACAGAGGAATAAAGACAAAGCTGGCAACAGAGAAAAGGGAGGTGGCTAGGGTGGTAAGCATCTCCAACAACCTCCTCACCCTGCCCAGGAGACACTACTGATGGCTCCCGGAGCAAGAACTAGAGGCTTAAACACAGAGCATTTGAATTTGCAAAGATCATCGGTTAAAGGCACAAACAGTAAAAAGTCTAAATAGAATGGGTGGCAGAGGGTGATTTAAAGGGCAAGTCCTTATTTCTTTTAATAGAAAGCCAGTAGAGGACATCCTAAGTTAATAAGTCAAGTAAAGCACTTTAGGCAAACCACTTACACATGTAGAGACAACCACCAGAAGAAATAAAAATAGAAAGGGATGACCCGTGAGAGTGGGATCTGGGAGGCAGAGAAACCAAGCAGCATATGGTGGCTTTTCAACATGAGCCCTTCTGAGCTATTTGATATCTTAACCGTGTCTGCTTTTTAGTTTAACAAATTGTGGAAACATTCTTTAAAATGAAGTTATACATAAAACCCACAGAACAATCTCACCTATAAATATGTACATACACACACACAAAAATAATGCTCCCTACATTAATTATGATATGAAAAAGAAATGTATGGATATTCAGAGACAATACACTTATTTCAAGAACAGCAAGGCTGCTTGAAAATGGGAAATGCATTTATATGTTATCATTTCAGCAGGAGGAAGGTGAGAAAAACAATCTCTAATCTATTGTTGCGGAAGGCGCTTTTGGCAAAATTTTTTCAACATTCTTGGCTTTAAAAAAGTCAGTTTTACAGACAGAGAAGAATGCTACCTTAGAACAGCAATGCCTATCTGAAGCCAAAACACAACCCTGCATGGAGAGGTCAAACACTGAAGTCATTTCTATTAAATCCAAGAATGAAATAAGGTTATAGCAATATTATTCTACATTGATTTGCTAAGTTCGAAGCCATAAAATTAAAAGGGAGGGAGAAAAGGAAGGACTGAGGTGGAAAGAGATTTCTTTATAGGATAAACACGTAAGAGATAAAATTACCATTGTTTGCCTGATGATATGAGTGAATACTCAGAAAGCCAACTCAAAAATGTGCAGGACTGATAAAAGAATCCAGTAAAGTAAGTGGTCAAAAAATAAATAAATAGATAAAATACGACAGCTTTCCTATGCATGTACAGCACCAATAACTACTTGGAAACTCTAACAGGAAATAAATGAAATCACAATAGTAGAAAATACCTAAGAATCAGCTTACACAGAGATGCGTGAGGGCCGTATGAAGAAACCCCATAAAACTTTACCGAGGGACATAAAAGAATCCTGGAAAAGGGAAGATAACCCGCAATGATTTCAAATCTCAAGACTCACTAAAGTCAAGAAGGAAATTCTCGCAAAAAATAATTTGTACAATATTTGCAAGTCAAATGAAACCCAAGAGTTTTCTGGTACTGGACAAAGTAATTCTAAAGATCATCTGAAAGGAGGCACAAAGAGCCACATTTCTTGTTTTGCTTTGTCAGTAAAATACAAGGAGAAGGGGATATCCTCCCAAGGATTAGATACCTGGTAAAGCCAGGATAATTAAAACAGTGTTGTACTGACATAAATACAGATAGGCTAATGACACCAAGAAGAAAGAACATCAATACAGCCTATAAGAAAACGTGCTTGATGATAATGGTCTCCATCTAATGAGTGGAGAAAGGCTAGACTACTAATTTGTGGTTCCAGAATACTGATTAACTACAGTATTTTGAAAAGAGGCTTAGATTCCTATCCGCAAGACGAACTGGAATTAATTAATTGCCCAATTAAGTGATTCATAACTATAAAAATTTGAACATGAGGAATGGAAATAATCAAATCATTAAAGAGCTAGGAAAATATAGGACAATATTGCTACCATTTGGGGATAGGAAAATAACCTTTGAAGTCCAAAAGCAAAAGAAGATACAAAGTTTTCTGAAGTAAACAGCATAAAAATTAAAACTATTCATCAGAGACATCAAACATTCTGAAAGCAAATCAAAGCTGATAAAAATATACTTGAATATGAGTAACAGGTAAAGAGGAATAGCCTTACTCCATAAAAGTCTTATAAACACATACAGAAAATAGAAAAATATTCATGAACAGATAATTCACAGAGGACAAAATACAAAAAATGTGGTCGGCTACGCAAGTAATAAAGAAAATCCAAATCGATATGATGTAGTGTAATTTCCTCTGATCAAATTAGCAGAGATTTTAAAACAGTGATAATTTCTAACATTAGCAAAGGTTCAGTGAATATCACCTGAGGCTGGAACTACATACAAGTTGGCATAAAGATTTTCTGAAGGGTAATTGAACACGATATATCACTTTATTGTGTTGTATATTACACAATATGAACCCCATACAATATTAACTGGACAGTAACTCACATTAACAACTGGACAATCCTGACATCTAAGAGATAATTAGAAATCCTAACAATTACGTGAAAAATCTTACAACAGTTATTACTTATAACTGGAAGCAACCGCAATGCCAGAGAATAAGGACAGGATGAAATAAGTAATTACATGATCGTCTATAACTTAATTAATGTAAAAATTCATGAAAACATTAAAGGATATTCAATAAAAAATGTTAGTGATAGAATTTTAAATGAGCAAAATGTCATCTAAAAGTATTTATAGCTTGTTCCCTATTTGTAATATATGTATAAAAAAAAATATATATATATATATAGCTAATATATGTGTGTGTGCATGCACACACATTTTTATGGTACAGTAGTAGTCTATATCTATCAAAAAAGGACTTGAGAAGAGATCAACTCTCAATTAAGCGTAATAGATGTGCATGCATTAACCTCCATTTTTCTCCCCAACTCTCATAAAAATGACAGTATATGAATTAAAAAGACATAAACAAACCCACATATACCAAGAGGATGGGAAGGAAAATGGCAGCAATTGAGAGATAGCAACAACATTTTGGAACAAGAGAAATGGTTGAACAAATGGTAACGGATCAAGCAGAGCAGAGAACACTAAAGTCAGCGTGTCAATTAGATTAGGAAGCAGGATGCAGCCAATTCAACATATCTAGCACAGGGAAGATCCGGAAATCAGAGACACCAGTTTTCTCTAAAGTCAGGGACAGACAGGGCTGAATGCAGGATTCCCTGAAATCCTGAAATGAGAAATAGTAAGTCCCCCCACATGCCCATCGGCATCTGCCACATGACAGTTCCTTCTCAATTCTGACACAAGACTAAAAATGTAGTCACCACAACACATCAAACAGAGGGCATCTAGCTTGGAGGATTTGGTTTCCTGCTGAGAGTAGATGAGGCACCACACAAAACCAGGGGTCAACTACTGACACCGGCACACAGAGCAGAGAGAGCATCCCCACTTAGCTCTGCAGACACTGGGAGCCATAACACTCCCCCATCTCCAGGAGTGCAAAAGCTTTGCCCTTGTGAAAACTGATCAGATGAAGAAGAGAAGACCTTAGGTACCATCATTCCAATGGTCATCAATAAAAAAGCCAGTTTAATGCCTTATATCCATGAGGTTAAGAACCATCAGTGAACAGGCCACTCCCATCCAATACACACCCTCAGCATGTTAGTGCCTGTGATAACCATCATTTTAGGAACCTTTGACCTGAATGGAAGGGATCAAAACAAAAAGTACAGAGAGAAAACAATGGATAATTTTTTTTAAGTATTTTAAAAAATGTATAAACTGTTTCACCTAAGAATAGGATCTCATAAAAAAGGAACATTTCCTAAAACCAAAAGAGAACTCTCAGTTAAAAATATGAAAGCATAAATAAGAATTATAGCTAGAAAGCTTAGAAGATAAAACTGAAGAAATTGTTCAGAAAGTAGAACAAGAAAAGGAAGGAAAGAAAAGGGGTAAGAAAATTAGAGTATTTGCCTAGACAATCCAAAAGGCAACTAAGAGAATTTGTCAAAAAAAAAAAAAAAAAAAGAAAGAAAGAAAGAAAGCAAAAGAAAGGGAGAGTATGGGGAGGTTGAGGCAAGAGAATCGCCTAAGCCCAAAAGCTGGAGGTTGCTGTCAGCTGTGATGCCACAGCACTCTACCAAGGGCGACAAAGTGAGACTCTGTCTCAAAAAAAAAGATAATGAAAAGGCAAGCCATAAAGTAGAAATAAACAGTTTAAATATCAAGCATTTGTAAAAATGCTTATGTTCAGAATATATCAAGAACTCTCAAAACTCTCTCGATAAGAAGAAACAATACACTTTTCTGAAAATGCCAAACGATGCGAACATATCATAAAAAAATCCAGAAAACAATATGAAAAGATTTTCGACATCATTACTCATTAGAGAAATGCAAATTAAAATCATGAGACACGACTGCACATTTATTTGCATGGCTAAAATTTTAAAAAAGAAAAAAAGATAATATAAAATCCTCAAACTTTTCTCATAAGTTTGCAAAATGGTACAACCATTTAGGAAAAGAGGTTGTCAGTTTTTTATAAAGTCAAATATATACTTACATAGCCCAGCAATCCTCCTCCTAGTATTCACCCAAAAGAAATAAAAACTTACATTGATACAAAACTCTGTATGCCAATGTTTATAGTAGAATTTCGAAATGACCAAAAGCTAGAAAGAAGGCAAATGTTCTTCAGGTGCTGAACATACAAAGAAACAGTGATAAATCCAGGCAATAGGAATTTTATTCAGGAGTAAAAGAATGAACTAGTGATACATACCACAACATGAATGAATCTCAAGTATATTACTCAAAGTGAAAGAAATCAGACTCAAAAGGTTTCATATTATATGTTTCTATTCTTAAAGCATCTGGACAAGGCAAAACTAACAGGGCAGAAAACATACTTGTGGTTGCTATGAGTAGGAAGTAGGGATGGGAGGAGATGATTACAAAGGGTCAATATGGCATAAATTTTTTGCAGGGTTGATCTCTTGTATATGTACTGACTAGAGTGATGAATACATGATTTGATACATTTGTCTAAACCCATGTAACTATACGACAAAAAGTGAATTTTACGCTATGTCAACAAACAGATAATAATTCTGAGGAAAACGTATAGCCTGCTTGAATTCTATACCCAGCCAAACTACCAACCAAATGTAAATATAAAATAAAACAATTATGTGTCATGCAAGATATTTCAAACGTTTTCTACTGTCCATGAAACCTTTGTCAGGAAGCACTCCAAGAATGCTTTAATACAGTGAAAAAGTAAACCAACAAAAGAACTCATGGGGCCTGGGAAAAGAAGAGTGATAATAGAAAAATCTCAGGGCAACCGCTATATCTACGGTCTAAGAAAACACAGGCCATATTAACCTGGGAAGTTGGAAGTGCCTAAGCAAATGACTGCAAGGGGAGAAAAGAAATGAAATCAATAAATATCCTGATCAGTTTGAACATAAAATGATGAGAATATCACTTCTAAGGGGGCCTTAGAAAAACTTAGTGATCAATAACAAGAAAACTAAATAATCGATGAAACAAGGTAGATATTAACTCTATGACAGGGAAAGTGGGACAGGAAAAGTAATCGTAATACACTACCTCCCAGCTCAGATATAAATAATATTGATAAAGTTAAAATGAGGCCAACCCTAAGGATCCACTTACCTCCAAAAGATGGCGAACTCTATTGGGAAGATGAAGGAGGGAAGCACACAGGGGTACAAGAATGTTTGTCAGGGCAAGGGAAGTTTAAGGAAGCTTCCAGAGAAGTTAGTAGATACTATGCAAACAAAATAAACACTCGCAGACTGCCTTTGTGAGACTGGGTGTCTCAGGGGAGAGAGAATGAGGGACAGGAATGTTGTGAACCTTGTAGCATATAATACTTTTAAACCTCTCTTCTCAACAAGAACATTTTTTTAACCAAAATAAAGAAAAAAGAACAGGAATGATACCAAATTATTAACCATGGTTATCTTCAATCATTATCTGGTTTGCAGATAATTTTCATTTTATGCTTTACAAATTCCTGTATTTCCCAAACTTTCTATCTTAATCATCAGTTGGAAGCTGAGAGAGAGTGTAAACAAGAGCAGAAAATACTTCTTCCTTCTTAATCAGGCAAAACTTAATAGAAACACGTGTCTTATTAAGAAGAAATGCTGCATTTAGAACATGGGGGCCTCAGTGTGCACAACAAAGGTTTGCATGAGATAGTGTATAAGGAAAGGGGTTACTGGGCTACCTGGCTCAAAACCGGAGTTTGTATAGTACAGACTTCTCTGCTTGCCCCACCCCCTGGCCTAGTTTCCCCACCTGTAAGAGGGCTGGGGGTCTGCCAGCTTTCTCTAGGTCTAGAACTTGACACCAAGAAGCTGTGTCCACCTCGGCCACCTGTAACCAAGGAAGCCACTTGGAACAGGTCACCCCAGCTTCCTGCTGCCCAGGCCTAGAGGCAGTAGCCCCAGCTTACCTCCCAGGAGAGAGGTCCCCAAACCCAGTATAAATGACTGCTGGGACTTCATTCATTGTCACCGCTTGGTCTGCGTTCTGCTAGTTGTTGAGTAAATGGTAGCCCTTGGACATTTCTATTTCCTACAAATCCTTCCTAGATCAGAAGACTTCTTACAAGCTTGGTGAGGCAGAGCCAAGCGGAGCATTTAATATGAAAAGAAAGACCACATCCTTCGAGAAACACAAGTCCTTAAGCTCTCAGACCTCTGCACAGGCCAGCATTTGGTTCCTAGAGCTGCAGGCACGAACAGTAACAAAATACAATGTGCTAAGCCGAGCCTTGGGACCAAGCAGACCCAGGTGTGACTCCCCAGTTGACCACTTACTTTCTGGCCCTGACTTAGACACTTTTTGAAAGATGTCTCATCTATAAGACTGGGACAGGATGATAAGGCTGGGGACTGAGGAAAGGGAGGAGTCAAGAGTGACTCTGGGAGCTCGTGTGTGTCCCCTGGATGGATGGTACATCTGTCCTCTCAGGGAAGTAAGGGGGACAACCAAATGCATTTTCCAGTCTAGGTGGCAGCTTCAGAGCACCAGGCCTTCACTTAAACTGTTAGATAAAATGAAATCTGCAAATAAAAGCCAGTCTGTTGCCTAAGGGAACACCACATTTTGAGCCCTTGTCTTTCTTTGCACCCTCTTAACCTCGGATCCCCAGAATGAGCTAGCCAGGCTGGCACTGGGGTCTGGGAAGCTGGACACAGAGGGAGATGTCTTCCCTGAGATCAGCAAAACACACTGAACACTAGCAGACTGGCTGGGGAGCCCTGCTTCATAGGGGGTCCTGAATCAAAGGGGCTATACCATGACCTCTATGGTCTGGTCATTATCATGGGAATAGCTGGGCTGTAATCAATGAACCAGGAGAGAATTAGAAGAGATGTAATATTTAAAAAAAATGAATCAGTCATGTCCCTCCCCCAATTTTAAAGCTTCAATCGCCTCCCACTTCTCTGTGGTGGGCATCTACCTCCTTGGCCAATCTCCTCCAGGTCTAATACAAACAGGCACCAGCCCCCCTTTCCCGTCTCTTCACCAGTATCTAGGGCACCAGCCAGTGTTGGCTGTCTGGTCAGCCCCCATGTATACAGTAGCCCATGCTTTTGGACTGGCTAGACTTCAGCTCCTGCACCTCCAGCCCTGGAGTTGGTCCAGGAAATAAGCCTGGTGAGTCTTGTTTCACTGCACAGCGCTTGCTGTGTCCCCTGCAGGACTGGGCTCCTAGAGAACAGGCCCCATGTGACTCCCTTCTTTCTGTGTTCCAACCAGGCTTAGAACACTAGCAGGATCCACAGGGCAGAGGAAGGCCGGGTGCTGGAGGTGGGCCCCTCTTGCATACCTTTGGGGACCTTCTACCCGACACAGTCTCCCTGACCCCCAGCAACCCCTCCCACCCAGGGCAAGATTCGGAGTCTGTCTCTCTTTAAGAGCAAAAAGCTCTCTCAATGTCATTCTGAAACTCAACCACGCTTACTCGGTGTTCATTCTCTTTAAAAAATAAAAGTGCCCTTCACATGATCTAGCTCTCAGGCAAATTGAAAAAATAAAAAAAAAGAGAGAGAGAGAAGGAAAAAAACGAAAAAGCCTTAATTAAAAGAAAGTAAAAGTCAGTTTTCATGCATAATGAGAAATAGCTTTCTTTTTGAGCCAGGACAATAAAATCCTAGCACTTTGGGGTAGCCCTGTAGAAAGTGAGGCTTAAGAAAGAAAGGATAGTGGGAGAAATAGTGATAACAAACTCTTCTAAAGTACTTGCTGCGTGCTTTACAAACAATGAGAAGCGGCTATTTCCCGAGCCCTGCAGGCTGAAAGCAGAGAAGAGAAAGGTGTGGGTTGAGAAGAATGGCCTAGGAGGACCTGAGGTGTGGGGTGGTCCCAGGGTGGTAGAAGCTGGCCTCAGGCTGCCCCAGGGCTCAGTTACTGCCAGGAACTGGACGCCTTGTGCAGTATCTTTTCTAATCAGACTCTCTGTGGTTCCCAAACTTGGTTTTAAATCACCAAAAGAGCTTTAAAAATCCTGATACCTCAGACCAACCCCAAGAAATGTTATGAAATAGACGAGGGTGTAGCTGGGGCAATGGGACTTTGAACAAGAACTCCAGGAAGTCCTAATGCCAGCTGAGGCCGAGCATCCTTGCCTAATGATGTACATGGACATATGGGTTTCTTCGCACTTGCCATAGCAAAGTACTGCCAAACTGGGGACTTACAACAACGGAAAGTTATTTTTCCAAGTTTTGGAGGCCAGAAAGTCCAAATCCAAGGTCAGCAGAGTCCTGCTCCCTCTGGAACCTGTAGGGGAGAAGCCCTCTTTGCCTCTTGCTAACTCGTACTTTGCCGGCAATCCCTGGCATTATCTGGTTTGCAGCTACATAAACCCAGTCTCTGGCTCTGCTGTCACCTGCCATTCTCCCTGTATGTCTGTGTCTTCTCACAGCTCCCTCCTGTCAAGGACACCAGCCACATGGGATTAGGAACCCACCTACTCCAGTGTGACTCATCTAAACTAAATACACCTGCCATGACCCTATTTCCAAATAAGGTCACATTCTGAGATATCTGTGTTTAGGACATTAATGTATCTTTTTAGGAGAGACACAATTCAACATAAAACAATGGGTTCAAGTCCCTGGGCCTGCAACTCCATAGCTTTAGCCTGCGGACTCTGCCTGCCTATTGCCTACACTCCACACTCACAACATCACTTGCTAGTTGGAGCCCAGCACCCCATATATTTAGGGGATCCTTCACAGCCTTCTGTCCACAAAGCCACTGACTCTCTCCTTGATGGACGTGGAATTGTCTGTGCCACTTGACTCAAAGCCTGTTGCCCTGGGTCAGTGGGCCCTTGGTTTTTAGAACCTCAACACTACTGACAGGCTGTTAAGTTTCCCAAGCCCCCTTTCCATGAGAGGCAGACTACAGTCTGCCCCCTTCAGAATCCTACTACCAGCTGGGACCTAACCACAAAGCGGACCTCCCATCCAACGGCAGGCCAGGCACCTGCCTCCTGTTAGGTAGCTCAGAGATGAGAAATTCCACCTTCAGGAACCAGTCCCAATGAGGATTGAAAACTCCTTCAAAATCTCCATTTGTTTAGATCTGGAAGTGTCATTCATAAGCTGAGTGTCCTAGGGAAAATCACTTAACCTCTCTAAAGTTCTCTTTCCAACTTTAAAACACAGATTATAATCCATGAACTCATTTCTGATCATAAACTCTCAGGGTAAGAGGCACTTCAGAACCCAGAAGGATTCAGATTTTCAGCAAGGCAACATGGGCCCATAGAACAGCCCTACTGGACACTGGGCTGACATTCTGTGCTCAGCCACATAAAGATTTCCACAATGAAATATACGAAAATTCACACAATGTGACATTAACAAAGATGATAGACAGATTCATACCAGGTTGGGTCAGATTTGGCAACCACTTGAATTTAGAGCTCAACTTAAAAAATAAAATAAAACGCTTTCCATTTTCACAGCTTCTTGAATTGCTGAGTTATGTGTAAGAGATTGTTGGCCTGAATCTGGTTCTTGAGCTTGTGGTAACTATTAAGATAAGAGATAACGTATGAGTAGGTATCCTGCAGAATGGCTAGCTGAAAATAACTAAATATTTGTGAATCTGGGAAGGAAAGAAAAAAAGCTTTGCTCCAGCACAAGCCAAAGTTTGACGCTCTCCTTGAAACATTATAATTTGGTTGGAAGGCCTTCTACTTCCACATCACAAGTGACCACATGTTCCAGGCCACCCACTTCATCATCAGCCCCAAACTGAGGTCTCAGCATGGCACAGGAGCCACATTCACACTAATCATCACATTGATTATTTTTCATATTTTTTTAATTTCAGCTCAATTTCACATCTCTTAAGATCTGGCATAAATCACTTGGGTTTAGTTTGTATGTGTGTATGTGTGTGTGTGTGTGTGTGTGTGTGTGTTTGAGACAGTCTGTCTTGTCTTTCACTGTGGCATCAGAGCTCACCGCAACCTCAAACTCTTGGGCTTGAGCAATCCTCTTGCCTCAGCCTCAAGAGTAGCTGGAACTATAGACCCGAGCCAACACGTCCAGATAGTTTTTCTATGTTTAGTAGAGACAGGCTATCACTCTTGCTCAGGCTGGTCTCGAACTCCTGAGCTCAAGCGATCCACCTGCCATGGCCTCCCAGAGTGCTAGGACTATAGACGTGAGTCACTGCGTCCAGCCACAAAACACTGTTATGAGAAGATCCACAGTTTGGAAAATTCTCAGAATCAGAAAAGTCTCGTATTCTCCGTCTGCAGCCTGGTCTCATGAAAGGCAGCTAGACCCAAAGTTTTTTTTTTTTTTTTTTTTTTTTTTTTTTTTTTTTTTTTGCAGTTTTTGGCCAGGGCCAGGTTTTAACTCAACACTTCTGGTATATGGGGCCAGCGCCCTACTCCTCTGAGCCACAGGCACCGCCCTAGACCCAAGCTTTTAGACCTTCTTCCTCACATTAGATGTCATCTTTATAGAGGCTACACTGAGAATATTCCTCAAACTCCAGAAGACATGCAAAAAGGAGCCACTTCTATAAGAGAAAGCACTTAAACTCTACCAGGCCGGGGCTAAGGAGCCCGTTGTTCAGACGGTTATGACAAAATATAATAGAACGGGGGGTTTATAAACAACAGAAATCTATTACTCATAGTTCTGGAGGCTGGGAAGACACCATCAAGGTGCTGGAAGATTCCGTGTCTGGTGGGACCCAGAGTCTCCTCAATGATGCCTTCCGCATGTCCTCACATGACAGAAAGGATGAAGGGGCTCTCTCAAGCCTCATTTATAAGGACACTAGTTCCATTCATGAAATCAGAACCCTCATGACCTAATCACCTCCCAGAGGCCCCACCTCTTACTATTATCCCACTGGGGATTAGGTTACAACATATGCCTTTGAGGGAGGGGGGTACAGACATTCAGACCACAACACCCATCTAATCAGGCCTGGTGTGACTTTGAATAAGCAAATTCGCTTCCTGGATCTCAAAGTCTTCACCTGCCAAATAAGCATATAGATTATATTCCTTCCTTAAGCCTTCTGGCTTAAAGATGCCACAATTAAAGGTTTGGGTTTTGTTTCTTCTGTCTGAGATAAACTTTGGCTCCCTAAAGAGATTTGGAACATGAGCTGCAGCTATTGATAGCCTCCTACAGACGGTCATGGGCAGGGGGTAAATAGTAATTACTCAGCGTACATCTCACGGGACACACAGCCTCCATGTGCTGATGGACTCACAGTGTCAGCATGGTTTTGAACACTGTGGAACTTCGTTCCTCATGGCCCACAAACTGGCTGCTCCCACCACGGCCTCTTGGGCAGCTGCCACAAGGCAGAGAGTTGTCACATATCAACCCAAGGAATTACTTCTTATTTGGTAACAGAAGCTCCAGACCTTGAGGTAATTCAGGTAAATGTGGCAGATGGTAGCATCTCAAATTGTCATTTCTCTGAAGGAACCTGGCAAGGGTGATAACCCCCGTGGCCTGAATCCAACTTGAGAAATATAGACGATGTGGCAAGTATAACGGGGTTGTTTGGGGGGGGAGGGTGCGATACAGCTGGCTTCAAAAGGAGACCATGCCTGTGGCTATGGCTTTGATTCCCAGGAGGAGAGTGAGCACAAGCCTCCGAATTGAACTAAAGTCATCTGACATCTCATTCTAATCAGAGGGAAATAGGGGGAAGATGTGGCCACACATCATCACCTTACAGGGACCTCAAAAGGTTCATCTCCTTCCTTAGGGAGAAAATTCTCTAACGGGCCAGGAAAAAAATATTACATGGGAGTGTGTTATGTGTAAAATCTTAGAAAACTTTACGATCAATAACCTGAATGAAATTTGTCAGAACAATAGACCGTGATGAGGAAAAACTCTGAATTTCAAAATAAAACGATCAAGGGTATATGTTGGGAACATAGGGCAGCACCCATCCAGGTAAGCACAGGAGAGGGCAGTGCCTTAAATGTGAGTGCCAAGTTCATACCAGGCACTGCACTAGGCATGTTAAATTCATTATTTCACTCCATTCTCATCAAAAACATACAAAGTAGCTTTGGCAGTTGCCATTGTAGCATTAACAATAGGAAAAATACCTGTTTTTGAATTAAGAGTATTTTTTAACTTTTAACTTTTTTGTGATGAAAAAAATAGCCCAGGTTCATGGTAGCAAGTCCGTAAACTTCAAAAGGCAGGAAGAGGAAAATGAGAACTATAAACTCATCTTTAGAGATGAGTCTGACGCCAAAATTACTGTCACCATAACGCCCACTTTACCACCTGAATCAAGAAGTCCTTTCTCCTATCCCCAGGACCAATGAAGCAATGGTTCATTTTTGTTTTTCTTGTGGTCCAAAAAATCTCTGGCAAGAAACCAAATCTACCTGCAGTGGTAGAGTCCCCTGGTGGACCCAGAGGGCATCAATGCTGACCGTTCCCCATCACTCTCTCCGGTGACAATGGCCATGTTGAGCCCTATAACTTCCCTTCCCCTCTCCTGACTCACCACCAAAATACGCTGTCCTGGGGTAGCTCCCACTTATCCAGAGTCAGATTAATACTGCTCTGGTGTTCATTTGTCCATTCATTCATTAGTGCATCACTTTGGGCCACTATTTTGGGCAAGACCCTCTGCACTGGGATTCGACAAGCTTCACACTCTGGAGGCCTCACTGGTCCCTGCCTGCCATCCCATGACTATCCAAACAGACTCCCTGCCTAGGCATGTTCTCCAGGGATTTTCTGCTAGGTGAGAGTTGAGTTTGGGGTCTTCAAGACCCTGCCCTCTGAGAGGGAATAAGTTGGTGCTTTGTTTGACAAAAACCATCACATTATGCTCCCACCCCTGTGTGATGAAGGCAAGGATGAAAGAACCCCCATGGGGCAAAGGTGATAGACCTTTGATCAATAAACCTACCCCTCGCTTGCCCAGATATGTGAAGGGTCTCAAGACCATCACAGGAGACAGACCAGTGCTCAACCCAAGTCCCATGATGCTTCTTTTTGGCTTGTTCTCCCCACTCTTACAGCGTGATCACCCGTGATCACCATAGTGGACAGAGGTCCAGACTGGGGAAAGTGTAAGGTCACGTCCCTTTCTGGATTTCAGTTGCCTCATCTGTGAAATGGGAAAGTTGTATTTGTTGGTTGTCCAAGGTCATCTTTTCCATGGCTAATGGTATGTGATTGTATATAAGCCTGTTTCCTAGCCTCCTGTCTTAAAGTGAAGGGTGTATTGTGTGTGTGAATGTGGCCTGTGAAAAATCTTGATTCTGAATTTTCTATCTGAATCTGAGACAAGCACAAACAGGGCTCTGCAGTCCGGTCAGGAGAAATGGCACATAAATGAAGCATGATCAAATGCAAGCTACATTATCCCAGAATGCATTTCCCAGGAAATCGGAGACTGCTCCAGCCCCCAGGAAATGAAGACAGTGATGAACTGGGCAGGCAGAGAATCAAACCTCCAGCCAGAGCAGGGCTCAGAGTTAAAGCCAGGGACGCCCCCAAAGAACACACAAAGTCCTTGCCCTCAGTCCTGGGAGAGCAACGCCTGCTGGGGCCAGGGTGTGTCTAAATAAAGACAACTCTCAGGGATCTGTCGGGGAAGCCAAGGATCTCGCAGCCACCGGGAGGGTTCAGGTGGTCAAGGGACTCAATACCTTCCCATTGTCACCCCCACTGCCTCAGCCTCTGTGTTTCCCCAGAACCACGGGTATCCACTCACAGGCTGCCTGCTCATTTCCCTGCTTTGATAAGGTCACTCACCATGCTTTATAATGCAAAAATAATATTCCTGCTGCCAATGCAAATTATGTCTGAGCCATCCACCCTTCCCTGCCTCACGCAGAAAGTAGCTCCGCAGGGGAGGGGCGTGCAGACTGCAGTTACATGTCTTATTAAGACACCTAATGAAACACCTTGCAGTGACCGCCCCCTCCGAGGACAGCTCAGCAAAATGCAGCATAGAAACAGATGCCAGGCTTGGGGCAAATGCTTCCAAAGCACAAGAGCCATGTGGGGAAGGACTAGGACCGACTAGATGTCCCCCAAGTCTGTGGTTCTGGGGTGCCCCTCATTCCCAATCTCACCTCCACTGTTCCAGCCTTACAGCTACAGCTCCTGGCCTCTAGGGGGCGCAAGAGGAGCCACTCTTGCTAAAAAGCGTAGGTGAGGGATGCAGGCATTCATTCCCTTAGTCTTGACTGCGATAGGGATGAAGTTTCAATTTAACTGAAGGAGATAAAGCTCAGGTATCTAAGGAATGACCTCTTTAGCTCACCCCTCAGGAGCCCTGAGCCCCCATGTGGCAGGATCATTCTTACCCTCTCAGGCGGTGAGATCTGGAGGGCAGAGATAAAGACTTGGGTCTGGGGACAGGTTCCAAAGCTACACAGTCTGCTTTTTATTTTCCTTTTTTTCTCCCTATGACTTAGGCTTTCTTGTAAAAGAGGCAATGAAATTAAGTACCCTATGTAGTAGTGAAAAATATGGAGAATTTGGGTGCAAACTCTGTCTCTGCCCCTTACCAACCAACAAAGTGATGCTGGCAGGAACAACGGCATCATTCTCTGCCTGAGTGTCCTCATCTTCAAAGTGAGGGTGGTGATCATTAACAGTCTCAATCTCTCTTCAGTTTTTATGAAGATCAAGTTAGGTGATGTCTAGGGATCCAATCAGGGTCGCTCTGGACAGGTTCAAGGGAGCAGAATCCCAGGACGGTGAATAAAGGGAACATTTACTCAATTACAGATGACGTCAGGACAAGGGCAGGTACAGGAAAGATGTTGCCATGCCTGAGAACGGCACTGTTTAGGGGAGAAAAGTTGCCACAATCCAGTGAGAGAGAGCAATGGTGAGAAGGTCCCCTTGAGAGGAGCAGGGATCTCTGTTCAAGGGACATGGCTGGCCCAAGGCAACTGCACAGGAGGGTCCAAGGGACTAGGTACCCAGAGTCAGCTCTCTTCCCTCCTCCAGTTTCCAGCCACATGGAAGCCAAAGGGCGTTGGTCAGCCTTCCAGAGCAGGGAGCAGGGGGGAGAAGGGGGAAAGATGATGGACTGAGAGGGTCACATGAATGACACCAGCATGCACACAATGGGAAGGAGACATTGGCCCAGCCCACCATCACCTTGGACACATGGGGTCAGGCCTGTTCACCAGGAGACCAAATGGGACTTCAGAGCCACATGTCATAGTCACCAACGTGTCTCACAGGCCTGCAGCTGCTGCACTCCAGTGAACTTGTGGCTAAGGGGAGGGTCACAGCAGGTGACACCCCAAGGACCTTCCCTGGACCTACCAAGTTCAACACCTTGAGAATGCTAAAACCTGACTTAGGAGAGAGGCAGTGGGTGTTTTCATGCTCAGATTAGGAAACAGCCACAATGGCTCCTGCCTTATCCAGGGTCCATGGAACTTTTTAAGCGAAATAGTTTCATTTCTCTAATTTATAGAGAGTCCCACCTTCCCTTAAAGCACAACTGCTTCCTTCTAAGTCTTTCCCACTTGCTCCAAGTCTGAATTCAAGAGAGCCACAGAAAAATGACCTCTCTCTCTCTTCCACAGAGATTAAATCTATTAATCCAACATTTACAGACAGACAGGCTTGTGTTGCTTCTGGGGAGAGCAGAAAGAGATCAGACACATTTGAATGCATTGTGAGAGGCTTCTCTTTCTCCAAAAGACATCCAGGAAGGCTTTGCTCACATGCCCCTAGGTCAGCATTGCCCCTGGGACCACAACACCCTCAGTGTGGACCCCAGCTCCTTTATTTACTTATTACATAACCCTGTACGTAAGCATGAAATCATGACCTTATTCACGCCTTGCATCCTGTAGTCCTCATCTGAATCTTTTGGGGGAATAATCCCTAATCCTCAGTATTGCTCTGAGGACTAATTGAGATGATGTGTGTGAGTTTTCCAGAACAGCACCCAGCACATAGTTGAGTCTTTGATAAATGTTGCCACTTCACCCCTACCAGCAGCTCCCGATATCCAGGAGCCTAAGTTGGTGTTCCCCATGGCTCCCTTTGAAATCTCAAGACTCGCAGCAGGAAAATTCTGCTGTTTCTGTTTCCCACAACTTGAGTTGTGCCACCTTTTCCTGTTTATTTCTGGGTCTAAGATTCGTCACCTATTAAAAGGAGAGATGCAGATTTTACAATGGGTAAGACCAGTGGTTCTCAGCCTTCTCTATGACTGTATTTCTCCCTGGACATCCAGTTGTGAAAGTCTTGTCTACTACAAACATGCTTCATTTATGAAGTGAAAATTAACCTCTTCTTCCATTTTCTCCTAATCAAAACAACCGCCCCCTTCGGGTTTCTAAGCAGCATGAAATCATGACCTTATTCACTGGGTCGATTCCATTCAAACTCTAACCCAAAGGAATTGAGATTTCTTTGAACTTGTGCAGCTTAGGCACATTGTTGCACATGCATCATGACAAACTAAAAGTGATTCAAGGACAACAACTCCTGCTTTCCAGATTCCCAGGTCCTCAAAAACACTGGACTAATTGATTCATTAAAACCCTCCAACGGTGTCATTCTAACATCCTAACTGGAAGCGTTAGTTATCTTCCTCGTAAGTAAGGAAGGTCAGGCCCAACCTGAAAAGGCATTTGCTAACATGAGAAAGATAAACTGTGGCTCATTCTGCAAGGATGAAGGCACTGTATGTGTCTGTCGTGGGGTGGAAACCTTTGACCAGTGGTGCGAATTTGTCTTCCTAAGCCAAATTTTTTGCATCCCCTGGCAGTAGAAAGTCAGGTCCTTTTTGTTCAATTGATACATACCTATTGCCCTATAGTGTCACCCTCAAAGGCAGCCAAACTTACACACCCCTTCATGAGGCCAGCTGTTTGTCTAATCAATGGTCCATGGCCTGGTCCTTATCTTCCAAGTAATAAGAAAGATGCTTAGAGTCCCAAGGGCTTATATCTACGAAGCTGCTCTCCAGGTGCTCACTTCAGAGCATCCCTTCCAGACCAGAAAGCAGTGATTTGGGATGAGATGTTCTTGAAGAGCAGCCCTGGGGCCAATCTACCTCCTGACTCCCTTGCTTTTCATCACATGGAAAGCTCACAGATGGGCACGAACAAGCTGATTACCCAGGTCTCATTCCCCAAGAGCACCTTAACTCTGCGGCCCTCATTAGAGCCCTTGGTAGCCAGCTCGTTGCTAAGTCACACTTGCAAGGCACTGTTTCTCTGCTACCTCCTTAGATCCGCACTTAATTACAGCTGTTCCTTCTAGTCGGCCATTCTCCACTATTTCAAATACCCAAGTACCAGTCTTCTAATGTCCTTACCCACTCATTAGAGTTGAACATAATGTTCTTGTCATACATCTATTCTGTCCCTTGCACGGCTCAAGAAGTGCTTGAGTTTTCGCCTCTGCTTTTACAGTGCATATTAAAGAGAGTTCTGTCTGGTGTGGGGCTGAGAATAACTGATTCACTATTTCCTATGGAAAGTACCTAAAGATACACTAAGAGGCATAAAGCTCCTGGCTACTGGGAGAAGATTGTGCTCTTACCAACACTGATTTCTATTATTCCACTTAACTTTGTTAACTCTAATCTTACTCAACTCACTGTCTTGCATTTTTCCCTTTCCAGTCTAATTCTCAATGATCCATGATAGGCATCTACACTTGTAATGTTTGCCTGCTTGGAGCATTCTTTCCACTCTCAAAATTGTTCCAAATATATATTGTGTTCATCCCAACGAGAACGAGATGTTTCCTGTTAATTTGCTGTTGCTGCAGCCTGGGTTCCTGTTCTCCATGTGACAGGGTAGGGATGAGCAAACCTTTTATGTAAAGAGTTAGATAGTAAATGTTTGTGGCTTCACAGCTATACTGTTTCTGTTTCAACTACTCAATCCTGCCAGTGTAGTACACAAGCACCATAAATACTACGTAAATGAATGGACATGGCTTCGTGTCAATAAATTTCACTTACAAAAACAAGCAGTGAACCAGATTCAGCCTGAAGGCCACAGTTTGCAATCAATTCCTATATACAAACTGAAGCAATGATCTGCCTTGCCTTCTAAGTAGCCAATTTTCCTAACAGCATTAATTAAATAATCTATTCTTTCCCCCAGTTAATCTAAAATCCACCATTACCACATAGTAAATATTTACATAGATGCAAATCGTTGTTATTACTTTATTTTCTATTCTGTTCCAATTAGATTTTATTTCACCAGCCACTAAAATGTTGGTACTGCTGAATTATTTTTATAACTCTTTATAATGTCTAACTGTGCAAATCTCTCTTTTGTTTTTTAAAAGTTGTATTTTTGCCATTCTGTCCAAACCTTAGAATGATTTTTGTCAAGTTCTGAAAACGCAAATTCATAACCAATTTGAGGGAGTTTATATGAATAAACTTTTCCATTCAGAAACATGTTATTTTTCCAAATACTCAAGTATTCTTTTACATGCCTCCATGATGTAAAGTTTTCATGCAAATCCTGCATTTTTTTAATCATCTTTATCTCAAGCTTGAAAAAAATATTCTGTCTTGCTATGATTGGAATTTTCTTTGCTTTATATATTACAACTCAAAAATTGCACATATAAAAAACTAAATTTTTTTGAAAATTTATCTTATATCTAGCCCCTGAAACCTCTTGCTAATGCCAATGGGTTTTCTTTGATGCTCTTGCTTACGTATTTTAGAATACTAATCACATTTGTTCAGAGGGGCACGTCCTCTGATTTTCAGAGCCATAGCATTTATTTATTTTTTATCAGTTTGAAGTTTTTTCTCCGAGAGCATGTCCGAGAGCATGTCCTTCCCTCATGGATTCTGTCCCCACCACGGCTAAGCTAGATGCCTCTTCTACTTCACAGTCCTCTTGTGTGACCTGTACATGTCTTTCAGCATCTATAAACTTCTAGTTCATGAGGCTTGTACAGGATGCAGATTAGCTCAACAGTGCTTGGGTGGGGAAGAGAACCCAAAAGACCCAGAAGAAGGTGGGCCTGCAGAAACCCACTGAGAAGCCTGGACCTCCCTGGGGAGTGGACAAGAGTCCAATCTGAACATAACAAACACAGGTTCCACCCAGGTTGAGTCAAAGCTGGTGGTGGTACTGCACACCTAAGGTGTCCAATCAAGCCTTTAGGAGACAAGGATGCTAAGAGCCAGGTATGGAGAAACTAGCATCAGCTTTGCTGCATTTCAGGATAAAAGCAAAGGAAGCCAAATCTCAGGCATCCTTTGGAGTAATATATCAAGATGAATTCAACATGAATAATGTCCTCAGGCTCATATGGCTTAGCCTTGAGTATTTTGGTATCTTAGTCAAGGAAACTGAAACAGAAGCCCCATATAAAGATCTCTGTATTAGTTAGGGTTCTCCAGGGAAACAGAACCAATAGCACTGACATAGATAGATATATAAGAGGCTTATGAGAATTGGCTTATACAATTATGGAGGCCAAGAAATCTCTCTACATGCCGTCTGCAAGCTGGAGAACCAGGACAGCTAGTAACTCAGTCCAAGTCCTGGGACCCATGAACAAGGGGCCTGATGGCTGATAACACAATTCCCAAACTAAGGCTGAGGTCCTGAGAACCTGGGGAGAAAAGGGTGGAAGGCAGGTATAAGTCTCAGAGTCTAAAGGCCTGAGAACTAGGGGCTGCAATACCCAAGCGTAAAAGATGACAAAAGCCCCAGCTCAAGGAGAGAGAGAGAAAATTCATTCATCCTCTGCTCTCTTATTGTATTCAAGTGCTCCAAAAATTGGATTAAGCTTGCCCACAGAGGTCAACCTCTTTATTCAGTCTAGTAATTCCAAAGCTGATATATTCCAGAAGTACCCTCACCAATACACCCAGAAATAAATTTCTACCAGATATCTGGGCATCCTTTAACCCAGTCAAGTTGACACCCAAAATTAACCATTACGACTTGAATCAAGCAGTTTCGTAGGAAGGGAGATGGCAGTTCTGGTTTTCTTTGGAATAACTGCATGTCAGGATTGGGCCAGGAGGATGACTTTAATCACTGCCAGCTTGAGAGGGAGGCTCCTAAAACACAGCTAAGTTAAGTTGTATCTGAGTACACTGGTCCTGGGATTGAGTGAATCAGGGCAAGACGAGGCAGAAAACGGGTTGATTCTGTACCACCTACTCTTAGCTATATACATGTCTAGGTAAAGATCAGTGAATCCTTCCCAACCCACCAAATCAAACCACAGAAGTAGAACTGGGGAACCGTGTACCTCACTGCTTGCAATCCCTTACACAACATGATTTTGAGCTCCTTACACCCACAAGAGTCTGTTAGGAGGAATAATTGTGACATTCCATCTTTCTTTCCATAAGTACCTACTTGTTTCCTTTCATTCAGGAAACACTGACCAAGCCTGCTGTCTGGAAGCCACCTTGCCTGGTCCTAGAATACATACAAGGATGAGGCACTCTATTCTTGGATCACTCACCCTATTCACACATGGTTTAAGAAAGCCAAGCCTGGGCGGCACCTGTCGCTCAAAGGAGTAGGGCGCCAGCCCCATATGCCGGAGATGGCAGGTTCAAACCTGGCCCCAGACTAAAAACTGCAAAAAAAAAAAAAAAAAAAAAGAAGGCCAAGCCTTAGCTTGAACAACTCAACAAAGGAAATAAACGGATCAGGTATAATCAGGGTTCAGTCAAGGACTGTCTAATCCTGCTTCACCTGCTGCCTCTCAGAATTCTCACCACAAAGCTTCCATAGGCACAGAGTTGCAGAGTAAACAGGGGAGACCCTTCCTAACACTACCACCCATCACAACATGGCACCTTGCAACAGTGCAACAGAGCAGCCAGATGATCCACATCTTCCCCTTCTCTGTAGCCCCCCAGGAGCCCCACCTGGATGTCTTACTGCTTCAGAAGCAACATGGAAGTTAAAGCAATCACTGGGAAAAAGTTTCTGAAATCTCTACTCTTTGCTCATTAGCATAAAGCTTGGAGAGGTCTGCTAAAGTTCAGAGCTTATCTCCAAGCCTGTGTTCTCTCTGTCTGCCCAGAGCAGCAGCTGGGCAAGGGATTGCCTTCTTTGCAAGGAAGCAAATTAAATTAAATTAGATCAGTTATACCAGTACCAACAACAGTAGAAGCAACTTCAATAAAATTAAGATCTTGACATGAAAACAAGGAAATTACCTTCTGAAAACCAAATCCCGTCGCCCAGTTAAAGGGCATTCACCATTGAGATCTCTTTCACTTTACATGAACACTTGGAGGTGGGAGAAGTGGGGAGGTCCTGCAATATCTTTTGGCAACCCAGGCACCGTGCCTTTTGTTTATTGTTATTCTATTCTTATGGAAGCACATATCCAACAATATTCTTGACATCTAAATAGGCCATTTTGTGAATACGGTCATTGAAAACCTTTTCCAATAAGAGCATGTCACACTGGCTGTGCGAGAATGTATTTATAATCACACAGCATGTTATATCAGAATGGATGCCAAGGATTCCAGGAAATATGGTGGCTTGACTACCACTTCACAGAACTTCCATCTCTGGAGTTGACTGCAATGAACAAAAAGGAGTGAAATGAACAAAGAATACACAATTAATTCTGAAACTCAGAAAGCACCCCAACTTGAAGCTATAGGTTTTGAATGTCATCTGGGCCAAAATTAAAGAAGAATCCAAAATGAAAAAGTACCACTGGTGAGGGGGGCAAAAATGTGGAATTAACAGTAAAACTGAATGACAGCTCCTAAGTTGAAGGCGAACAAATTGGAAATATGTTGCTGGAAAAAATTGGGAAGTGTGAACATTCCACATGGAATTTCTTTTTCTCACTTTGGATTAGCACTCTCTCCTAAATTCCTCACCAGAATTGCTGACCAGGAAGAAACCATGATCTCATATATGGCCTCAAATGGGCAAAGAAAAGATAATGAACAGCCTAGAAAAATAAACAACAAAATCCCATGAATCAGAAGACCTCTCATTAGAGTGTTGACTCATTTTGAATCAGGTAAGCAAATACAAGCTTTTGGGAACACTCCTCCCTCCCCAAAACAGGATCCATTGCCAACTCAGCAGAAAAGAGCCTTGTGTCGGACTTCCTATAAATTTAGAGATGAAGTTCCTGATGGCTTTTTGCAAATCCCCAGTGGTTTTCTCTCCCATAAGTGCAGGAGCCAAACTGTGACCAAATAAATTGAAAGAGTACCAAAAGCAAACAGCATTACGAATTTAGATCAAATAACACCATCATGTAACTGCCCCCATTTATATCGTGGTCAAGTAGAAGAGAGAAAAATATAAGACTAAATGAAAATTGTGTGTCTCCAAAATAGGTTTGACATGCAAAGATTTTTTTTTTTATGATGCTCCAGGAAACAAAAATAGACAACCACTTTGTAACTCCAGGAAAATCAAAGAGATTATAAACTCTATAAAATAAGTAATTAATTGCAAGGCAAGACAACATAATGGCTGTTCAAGCCTGGGAAAGCAGCATCAAATTCTGGAGAACCTTCCAGGTCTGCCCCTCCTCAATGGCAGATCCGCAGTCCTTGAATAGGTGTTGGCAAAGTGCAAAAGAAATTTACACACTAGTAGGGCTAGAAGGACTCTCATCTAGTCTCCAGGAAAACCAAGGTCATATATTCAGGAAGTGGCAAAACTACAACTTAGACCTCAACTTTCTCATATATACAAAAACAGGACAGAGGAGAGATGGAGATGGGAAGTTGGTAAGAAAAGAAGGAGGGAGAAGAGAGGCAGAGAAAATGGAAGATGGAAACAGCAGCTGGGGTGAAATAGAAGCAGCACTGGAATAGTAGTCAGATGACCCACTCTGGATCAAATCTGAGTCCCTGTTTTCAGTTCCCTTAGGAGCAGAATTGGTGAGTCATACAGTAACTTGATGGGTTTGGGGGAAACTGTCAACTGTTTTACACAGCAGCTGCTTCATTTGGTACTCTCACAGGCAATGTACAAGGTTATAATTTCTTAGCTCTGGCACTTACTATGTTGTATGACTTTGGATAAGTCGCTTCATTTCTCTGCACCTCGGTTTCCCCATTTCTAAAGAGAAGAGGTTAGGACTAGCTATCCTGTTTCTGCCTATGGTGTTTTATATTCACACATCCTTTCTTTCCATCTAAATTCTGACTTTCCACTGCCCACATCTGTTTCTAAGAGTTTCCTGACAATGCGAAGTGCCATAATGAATAACTCCTGACTCTGCTCCTTCTTAGAGTTGGAATTATCCTAATGTGTGTTTCCAAGTTACACTAATGCGCTTCCATTTCTATCCATATCTCTCAGCATACTTTTTTTCCCTTGTGTATTCTTTTAACCTTTTTGCAAGCATCATCTTGTTCTGTCTGTTGGCTGTCAGCTTTTCTCACCAAGCTTTCGCAGAGTTGCCAGATTCTTGACTATTTCTCCACCCTCAGCTCATAACTATTTTTCCCCCAAGCTCAGAGACTGCTAAATGGTCTTTGTGAAATCCTATTAGGATAATCTCCCTGTCCGTGCCTCCTCTCAGCTGGGCTGCCTCCGGAAACTCAGCCATCTTCCTCTCCACAGTCTGCACATCATAAGCGGACTTCAGAGCAATCCAACGTCATACTTACTCAATAATGTGCTTACCAGAGGTCTGGACCAGTCAAGTCTTGTAGCTCACTGGAGGTCTCAGATGTTATCTCATGCAAAAATTTTCCTATTTACCTGGGACCTCTACTCCCTCTACAATCCCAGGGATGAGAACAAGCCCCCTCTATTGTTTGTCTGTTTATGTTTATTTTCATCATCAATTTGTCTCATCAGACTGTGAGATGAATGAAGGCAGGGAGCTGGAGTATTGTGTTCATAGTTGCGTCCTCAACACCTGATATATCGTAGGTCCTCAATACATAGTTGTTGAAATAATGAATGAATGTGCCCCTCTTCCCTAGAGCTGATCATCTCAATCTGTCTACCTATTAGACCTAATGCTCCTTTAGGGAATACTTGGATTGACTTGTCATAATAACTAATACCTGTTAAACAAATTACTCTGGCACTTGTTAAAATGGTAAGGAAGACTTTATTCAAGACTACTGCAATAGAGGAGAGATATCAAGAAAATTTAGCAAAGATATTTGGAAATTTACTGTTGAGGAGCAAAATGAACAAATAGAAACTTACCAAGAGGAGACAAAAATAGAGAGAATCTTGCTAAACTGACTTATAGGATTCTTACTGAAGACCGGCCAAGGTGAGCAGATATTGCCATAGTCTAAAGGTTTGTGTCCCTACAAAATTCATATATTGAAATCCTAATCTCCAAGGTTATGATATTAAGAAGTAAGACCTTTTGGGTGATGATTAAGCCATGATAGCAGAGCTCTCATAAATGAGATTAGTGCACTTATACAAGAAGACAGATATCAAGAGTAGGGGCCTGTGGCTAAACTGACTTGGCAGGATTCTTCCTTACCCAGGCGAGGCCAGTCAAAGGCAAAACAGGGGCCAAAGCCAACACCTAGTCAAGAAGAAGCCTAAGGAGAACCTAAAATATAGTGAAGGAGAGAGTCTTTGTCATCCTAACACCTAGAACAAGTCTTATATTGTATGTGGTTGGCACTAAATAAATGCTTGTTGAGCCCAACTGAGCATCCATACTCAGAGCAGCTCTTGGGCAAAGGATCGCAACTCTCTGTCTTTCACTCTTCCGTGACCTGAAGTGGCAAGAGAAGGTGCCCCAGAAAACAATGTCAGAGGGCTGGGGTAGGAGAAAGAGGTAGAAAACTTTGACAGTCCAAAAGTCATCAAGAATAAATGCATTTTCCCAGAGTTCCATAGCTTCAACGCTTTCCTGATGAGTCATCCCAAATGACTGTCACAGCCGCCCCACAAAGCAAGTTGATTTATCTTCTCGTGCTGTGAGTGAAGTGACACTCTGGGAGGTCAAGGGGCACATCATAGTTCACATGCCCAGAATTTTCCACTTTACACATACCTCTGATTCTTTCCTTGGAATATCGTCCCCAAAATAAAATTTCTGCATAGATGCACACACCTCATTTTGTCCTCCCTAAATATTATACCAATCTGTACTCATACCAACAACATACAGCTGCCTCATTCTCACAGGTCTCACCAACACTCAATACATGTCTAATGGACCATTTGTCTTTCTTTTATTGATTTGTAAAAGCTCTTTCCATATCCATAACATAATTTAAATGTCATTTGTTTTTGTATATATTTCAAGTATCAAATATGGATCATGTCATCTTGTTTATGGCATTTAGGGACAAAGATATAAATATTTTTATTTATTATTTCTACTTTTAATAATATCATCAGAAAACTATTCTGCTTAAAATTTAAATATTCACTTACACATTACATCTTATATGTTTTCCACTATTATGTTTAACTGGAGAATATCACATGTATCTAGACTATATTTGGTATACACTACTAGTAAGAACCTACCTCAACTTGGCCATCACCCTCCCCTGGTAGGTTATTTCAATTTCATCTCGACTCATGCCATTAATTGGAAATGATAAAAATCTATAACATACATGCATGCACACACATATTTGTTTTAGGGACATATTTTATTCTATTAATCTATCTCTTCTAGGATGAGTATAAGCTACTTGAACTATGTTAGTTCCAGTATATATTTCTAAAACTTGGAAGTAGACATCTCTCTATTACTCTCTTTCAACATCTTCTTGGATGATCTGTGCCTATTTATATTTCCAGATAAACTTTTAAATCATTTCAGAACATTGCTTATAAATCTCTATTTTACTACGCATTATATATTTTAAATTAAATTGAAAATCTTTCAAAACTCAAGTGTTCCCATCCAAAAATGAGACATCTCTATTTACTTATTTGTTTTCCCAGTTTTCATTATAGCTTCCTTATAAAGCTCTTGCATATTGCTTCTCAAGTTAATTCCTCAGATATTTCTGTTGCTTTTATAGAATGAATCCTTTCATGTTTTCTAACTGGTTATTGCTAGGATTTAGAAAATTGTTGACTTTTGTATATTTATTCCCTAACTAGTCACCTTATTGGACTTTTATTGGGTTCTAATAGTTTTCCACTTATTTCCCTTGGGGTTTTAGCAGATAATAAAATCTTCTGCAAATAACCTTATCCCATAATTATACATCCCATTCTGTTATTAGAAATCTCTGAGTAAACATTATATAATTTTAGCACTCATGTGCAGCCTTATATTTTTAGGATATGGGTTGCTAGTTTGGAATAGACATGCTCTATCACATTAAGGAAATAGCTTTCTGGGTCTTTTCAGAATGACAATTATATTGCTTCTCGGCCTTTTGGCTAAGATCAAGTGCAGAATGACAATTATTCTCTGCTCCCCCACCTCCACTCTCCCCTACCAACTCAGACATGGTCTCTACTTTGCTCTGTGCTGTGAGAATGACATCTATGGTCTGCATCTTCTAGCCTCCTTACCCTCTGCTTCTGGCTGAGTTTAGTCAGTAGAAGTCTCTGGGAGAACACACTGGCAGAAGACCAGCAGTAGGTTGTACCCTTCCACAGACTTTCAGGCTGTATTTAACACCATTTAACTATTTAACACCATTTCCCATCACTGCCCTTCAAGTGGTTGAATGTTACCATCATCTGGGTGCTTCACCATCCCTTGTTAACCCTATTAATGCTGATCCTTCTTTTGTTTTCATTAAATTCTATTTATTTATGTATTTATTTATTTCTTAGTCAAAACCATTTGAATCGAGTTAATAGTCAGCAATTAAAGTGCAATTACATGAAAAGCCCCATATTTTACATGTTTAAACTGCCTTTTACTGTCTTTACTTACAGGTGTTGAAGGCGGGAGCCACTCTTGAATCTTCTTTTGTTCTGGGGTGCCACTCACTTTGAATTTATGGTTTTTCCACACTAATCGACAAGCAGTGGGTGGTTTTTTTGTTAGAGGGGGATGATGGATCATACAGTGAAGATAACGATGCCATTTAAGAGGCACCATGCTTCTAGCCACATCCCAAATGTGTGTTTGCCATTCATTTGAGTAGTATTTATCACTCACTGGTGATGGCCAAAAAAGTTGCCCATT
Organism: Perodicticus potto; assembly: GCA_963574655.1. NCBI lineage: Eukaryota > Metazoa > Chordata > Mammalia > Primates > Lorisidae > Perodicticus > Perodicticus potto. The sequence continues at coordinate 1,012 of CAUYRH010103571.1, read as the reverse complement.
GTCTTCATAGTATTTGTTTCCATAATTGTCTTCTCCACTAACATACCAATACCCCACATCACTAGCTCTGCTACAGGCACTGGTGCTAACTCCACCTTGTCTTGTGGGCCTGACTCCATTTAAATTGTTCATTTGTCATATGCTTCTCACTCACATTTTCGTTAACCAATTGATAAATTAGGAGCCGCCATTACATATTTTCAAATGCCTTTTCAACATCTCAAAAGAATCAAAATAGTATTCTCCTTTGTAACATTCATGTGACATTGACTCATTCATGTTTTCATTTAAGAATAGCTTTCATCTTCTCTCTAAAATGAGTTAAGTATTTAGGTACTTTTTTTCTATATTTATTTTATTTGTTATTCAGATTTGAGCACCTAAGAACTTAGTTTTTATTTTTTTTTATTTTTTTTTTAGTGTCTTTGTCTTTTTTATTCATCATTAAAAATGTAATCTTAATCTTTTCTTTCAAGTTACTGTTCTTTTTTTTTTTTTTAATTATTTTTTATTGAGTCATAACTGTGTACAATGATTCAAGCTTGGAGTACAGTGTGTGGGCTTAGTTTTTATTATGGTACTTGGAGAGCTGCTATAGCTTCGCTTTCCCCACCCCACCCCTGAACAGTACCTCTTCTCAAGAATTTTGAATCCAAAACCTTGCTTGTGTCTCTCCTTTTTGTTTCTTTTCTCTTTTCTTTTTTTTTTTTTTCTTAAGGCAGAGTCTCACTCTGTCACTACTGGGTCCTGCTGTCATCATAGCTCACTGCATAGTCAAACTCCTGGGCTCAAGCGATACACTTGTCTCAGCCTCCCAAGTAGCTCAGACTACAGGCAGAAGTCCCATGACGCCAGGCTCATTTTTCTATTTTTTTGTACAGAGCAGGTCTTGGGCATCTCCCTCTGTCCCAGGCTGGTCTCAAACTTCTGACCTTAAGCAATCCTCCCCACCTCAACCTACCAAAGTGCTAGGATTACAGGCATGTGTCACCATACCCCCTTCTTTTTTGTC
>CAUYRH010103570.1:0-12640 GCA_963574655.1 Perodicticus potto | reverse complement strand
CACTTGTGGTGCATATTTGAAGGGTCAGGAGAAAACTTCTAAATACGGATCAAAAATGTTTTCACATAGTAAATGAGAAAATATCATGAATGTTATATCAATCAGGTTGATAAAAATATCTCCGATTATATGTGAAGCCCGCACACTGTACCCCATGATTGAATTATTGTACACAGCTATGACTCAATAAAAAAAAAAAAAATTGGACTGAAAAAAAAAAAAAAGTCTTCCTTTCAATATTTCCTTTATCTTTAGGTAAAGAAAAAACTCATTGGGGACCAGATCAGGTGAATGGGGTGGGGGTGGGGGGCTGTTTCAATACAGTTATTTGTTTACCTGCTAAAAACTCCCTCACAGCCATCACAGTGTGAATATTGCCATCATTTGAGAGCCATCCATGAGTTGTTGGTCAAAATTTTCAGTTAAGACTTTCCTGGTTCTCTTTTTTTTTTTTTCTTTCCTGGTTCTCTATCAATGTTTACTTGGTCTGCTATACGTCTCACAGTCAGCTGATGATTTAAAATACTCAATAAATTTTTGCAATGTTTTCATCAGTTCTGCTCATTCCTGGCTGTCTTGACCTCTCTTCATCAGTGATGCTTTCTCTCTCCTCAGAAAAAACATTTACCCATTTGTACACTGCTGTTTTCTTCGTGGCATTACCCCATAAACTTGAACTAACATGTCCCTGATTTCACTTTCACTCTTTCCAAGTTTTACAAGAAATTTACAAATGTTTGTGCATTGCTCCAACTCAAGCTCAGACATTCTCTCAAGAGCACACAATAAAATGCAACAACAATAATGAATGCCACTCCACAAGATACTGCACACATTTTATGAGGAGGATCCCTGGGCAATTGAAGCAGCATTAAAAATACACTACTGGGGCTTGGCATCTATGGCTCAAGCGGCTAAGGTGCCAGCCACATACACATGAGCTGGTGGGTTCGAATCCAGCCTGGGTCCACCAAACAACAATGACAACTGCAACCAAAAAAATAGCCGGGTGTTGTGGTGGGTGCCTGTAGTCCCAGCTACTTGGGAGGGTGAGGCAGGAGAATCACTTGAGCCCAGGAGTTGGAGGTTGCTATGAGCTGTGATGCCACGGCATTCTACCCAGGGCGATAACTCAAAAAAAAAAAAAAAAAATACACTACTGGGATCTGTTCAAACTAAAAAGCTTCTGCACAGCCAAGAACACAGTAAGTAAAGCAAGCAGACAGCCCTCAGAATGGGAGAAAATATTTGCAGGTTATGTCTCTGACAAAGGTTTAATATCCAGAGTACACAGAGAACTCAAATGTATTAGTAAGAAAAGAACAAGTGATCCCATCTCAGGGTGGGCAAGGGACCTGAAGTGAAACTTCTCCGAAGAAGACAGGTGCACGTCCTACAGACACATGAAAAAATGTGCTCATCATCCTTAATCATCAGAGAAATGCAAATCAAAACCACTTTGAGATACCATCTAACTCCAGTAAGATTAGCCCACATGACAAAATCCCAAAACCAGAGATGCTGGCGTAGATGTGGAGAAAAGGGAACACTACTACATTGCTGGTGGGAATGCACACTAATACGTCCTTTTGGAAAGATACCTGGAGAATACTTAGAAACCTAAAAATAGAACTGCCATCCAATCCTATAATTCCTCTACTAGGTATATATCCAGAAGACCGAAAATCACATTATAACAAAGATACCTGCACCAGAATGTTTATTGCAGCCCAATTCATAATTGCTAAGTCATGGAAAAAGCCCAAGTGCCCATCAACCCACGAATGGATTAATAAATTGTGGTACCTGTATACCATGGAATATTATGCAGCCTTAAAGAAAGATGAAGACTTTACCTCTTTCATGTTTACATGGATGGAGCTGGAAAATATTCTTCTTGGCAAAGTATCCCAAGAATGAAAGAAAAAGTACCCAATGTACTCAGCCCTTCTATGAAGCTAATTTATAACTCTCATATGAAAGCTATAACCCAATTACAGCATAAGAATTGGGGAAAGGGGCACAGGAGGGGAGGGGAGGGCGAGGATGGGTGGAAGGAGAGTAATGAGTAATTGATGGTTCCACATTTACGGTGCATCTTAGAAGGGTACAGGTGAAGCCTACTAAATGTAGAATATAAATGTCTATACACAATAACTAAGAAAATGCCATGAATGCTATGTCAACCAGTTTGATGAAAATATTTCAAATTGTATATAAAACCAACACATTGTTTGCAACCCCATGATCGCATTTATGTACACAACCATGATTTAATAAAAAAAAAAACTGCCCACATATCAACACAAACATAATTGTGAGACAATGATGTACCAAGGTTATGAATTTTTGCCAAGTTGCTTGTACAGGGCTGCCAACATAAGCACACAGTGGAAAGTTCACAAACTTAATGGTCAGACCATATATATATACATACACACACACACATTAGGATAAAGCAGATAAATAAATCATTATATTCATGTTATTAGTAAACAAGATTTTCAACATAACAAAAAAACTATAAAATCAAAAACTTAAATTAAAACCTATAATCCTCTATTTGAATGAGAAATATCAGTATGATCTTCTTATATATTTTTCTCTTCCTAAAAAATACCTATTTCCTAGCTGTATTGACAATAAAAAAAATTACTGTCAATAAAATTAACAACATTATTATTATTAGCAGTAATAATTTTAGTGCATATGGCTCGGCACCTGTGGCTCAAGTGGCTAAGGCGCCAGCCACGTACACCTGAGCTGGCGAGTTCGAATCCAGCCTGGGCCCGCCAAACAACAATGATGGCTGCAACCAAAAAATGGCCAGGCATTGTGGTGGGTGCCTGTAGTCCCAGCTACTTGGGAGGTGGAGGCCAGAGACTCACTTGAGCCCAGGAATTGGAGGTTGCTGTGAGCTGTGATGCCACAGCACTCTATCCAGGGTGACAGCTTAAGGCTCTGTCTCAAAAAAAAAAAAATAATAATAATTTTAGTGCATAGACTATATCTCCTAAATACTATTTCCCAATAAAAGGAATTAGGCTTCTTGAAGAAATGTTCAGTTTCACGTCTGGAGCAGGAAATGTACAAAATGAACCTGGAATTTCTTCTTGTGCTAGAAAACAAAAGCTACTCAGATTTTGTCAAAAGTCTAAGAAGTCAGCTCGGCGCCTGTGGCTCAAAGGGCTAAGGCACCAGCCACTTACACCTGAGCTGGTGGGTTCGAATCCAGCCCAGACCCGCCAAACAACAATGACGGCTGCAACCCAAAAATGGCCGGGCGTTGTGGCAGGCACCTGTAGTCCCAGCTACTTGGAAGGCGGAGGCAGGAGACTCACTTGAGCCCAGGAATTGGAGGTTGCTGTGAGCTGTGATGCCACAGCACTCTATCCAGGGTGACGGCTTGAGGCTCTGTTTCAAAAAAAACAAAAAGTCTAAGAAGTCAGTTAAAAAGGGTTCTCCCTAGCCAAAACTGGGAAAATTTGAATAGAATTATAAGAGACTGAGACACATTCAATTTAACAAAATCCATTGGTTGAAAAAAACAAAAACTCACTGGTCACCTTTCAAAATTGCTAGGACATGATTCTATTTTGTGAAAACTGATAAATGAGAAATAAGCAAGTATTTTCCCTATGTTTCTGATATGAACTATACTTTAGGGTAATGGAATATTATGGAAGCATTCTTCTTTATAGAATAATTCCAAACAATAAAAATAAAAAAGAACTATATAATTAAAAAGTCACCATTCACAACCCTTAATAAAATAATAGATCTAGATAATGACCACCGATAAAAGCTAAACTCATTAGGTGAACAATAATTAATTAAAAGGAAAGCAATTCAATTGTTTAAGTGGACAAAAAAATTGAAAAGACCTGTCACTAAAGAAGATACATAGATGCAAATGAGCACATGAAAAATGTTCAACATCATTAGTCACTAGAGAAACGCAAGTTAAAGCCATAATGTATGTACCACTACACACCTACCAGAATGACTTACATTAAAAGACTAAATGCTAGAGCCAGCAAAGACAAGAAACAACTGGAAATCTCATACAGTCAGATTAATTCTACTGCGTAAAATGTTTCCAGCCACTTTAGAAAACAACTTGGAAGTGTCTTATAAAATTAAACATAACACCAATCCTGTAACCCAGAAATTCCACTCTTTAAGAATTTACCCAAAAGGGTGGCACCTGTGGCTCAAAGGAGTAGAGTGCCTGCCCCATATGCCAGAGGTGGCAGGTTCAAACCCAGCCCTGGCCAAAAAAAAAAGAAAAAACTGCAAAAAAAAAAAAAAAGTATTTGCCCAAGAGAACACATATGTCCAGATAGAGACATGTATGCGAATGCTCATGGTGGCCTTATTCATAGCACAGTAATTCCCCCTTCGCCTAAGGGGATATATTTCAAGACACCCTCCCCCCCAGTGAATGGCTGAGACCTCAGTTAGCAGCAAAGTCTAAACATACTCCATTTTTTTTTCTATACATACACACCTATGCTAAAGCTTAATTTATAAATTAGGCACAGTAAGAGATTAACAATAATAATAAAACAGAATAATTATAACAACTGTCTGCAATAAAAGTTCTATGAATGTTCTGGCTCTCACTATCAAAATACTTAATGTATGTAATATTTTTGGACCATGGTTGACTACAGGTGACTGAAACTGCAGCGAACCATAGATGAGGGGGAACTGGAAACAAAACTCAAAACTTGAGTTGTTTCCAGTTTTTGACTGGAAAACAACTGGAAACAACTCAAATTTTCATCATCAGGTGAATGGATAAACAATTTATGATATAATTATATGCACGTTATGAAAGAAACAAGAATGGACCATCCATACACGCAACAACCTGAATGAATATCAAAAGTGTTATGAGTGAAAGAGTCAAACATATTGTATGATTCCATTTCTATGATAGCACTGAAAGGGCAAAAATACAGGGGCAGAAAACAGGTTGGTAGTTGACAGAGGCTACAGGTGGATGGAGAATTGACTGCAGAGAACACAAGGAAGTCTTTTAAGGTGACGGGAATATTCTATTTGATTGTGATAGTAGTAGTAGTGTTTACACAACTGTATACCATTTTCAGAACTCATCACTGGGTAAATTTAATACAATATATATAAAGTATTTCTTGAGCAATTTTTAAAAATACCTGTTCATCTTTTACCCTGACACAGAAAATATTTCTACAATATTTTAATTACTATATAGTTAACAAATATCTACTAATATCCTTTGGCTCTATAGGCTCTTTGAGTGAATCTGTCACTGGGTCCTCTGAACTGATGCTTTTAAAAGTTAATTAACTTTTTTTTTTTTTGCAGTTTTTTTTTGGCCGGGGCTGGGTTTGAACCCGCCACCTCCGGCATATGGGGCCGATGCCCTACTCACTGAGCCACAGGTGCCACCCAAAAGTTAATTAACTTTTATTAAGTGTCTTGACTCCTCTCATACATCACTCAGTTTACAACATTTGGTTCCTAAGCCCTACTTAACTTCTTAATATTTTCTCGCAGGTTTCACATCAGTGTATTCACTTTATCCTCAATGTCATCTGATGCGTCTGATAATTTATATATTACCCATTTGTCTATTCGATTTGTAATGTTTTCTGGCAAAACTCTAACTCAACCCACATATGTGTTTACAGCACAAAGCTACAAAAACAAAAACTTCCCTTTTTTTGAGAGTCTTTGTTGCCCAGGCTGGAGTACACTGGCATCATCATAGCTCACTGCAACTTCAAACTCCCAGGCCTCTGGAGTAGCTGGGACATACATCATCATGCCCGGCTAATTTTTCTATTTTTTGTAAAGATGGGGTCTCACCATGTTGCTTAGGCTGGTCTCAAACTCCTGACCTTAAGCAATCTGCGCACGTCGGCCTCCCTAAGTGCTTGGATTACAGGCTTGGAGCCACTGCACCCAGCCAAAAAACAAAACCTTTGAGTATTTTCATTCTTCGTAATGCTTTTTTTTAAATAATAATTTCTAATTGATCTAATTTTTAATGGAATGTCTTTTAAAGAGACAAATGATTATTCCTAGTTCATCATGTTACTATCAAAATATATCTAAAGATCCCGAGCAAAAATTTAACTGTTACCCACTTATCTTTTTTCAATACTACTGTGTGACAGCACCAAGTTTCTGGGATCATTCACCCACACGAGCCCAGTTTACTGAGGTATGAGGCACAGAGCCTAGAGCAGGTTTTGTCAACCTTTTTTATCCCACAGAACCCTGGAACCTATAGTTAAACTTCAGCAGCACATTTAAATTATGTTGATCAAAAAACAAGAATAAAAAAATATATATACTTACTGTGCTTTGAACTTCTTTCAAAAATAATTTAATTAATGATCATTACAAATTTTCATAGCACCCTGGTTGAAAATCACTGGCCTAGAGTTTTCAACACAGTAGGTGTTTTGTGACTATCTGAAGATCAAAGTACATTGCAAAGTCCTGCCTCTGAATTCCTTCCTCCTACCCAACAGCTTTTTACCAGTTAAATTGATCCAGTTAATTCTGACCTAACAGAAGTTCAAATTCAAATTAAATTTACTTGTACATTAAAAGTGAAACACAAGGAAAGTAACTAATCTTGTTTGTAACAATTCATTAGAAAAAATATTAGGATGAGTATTTATAGAATCATATGAAATGGCTGAATATTTTTTTTAAACATTGGCTTGTTCATGTCTGTTGTAATATGTAGATATTTTACCTAATTTAGATAACTTTCCGTTTATTTCCAAAAAAGAAAACTAAGCCTCTTTAATCTTCCTTCTGAATTGAGAAACAGAACATGGACCATATTTTTTTCTGAAAAGTTAGGACCACATTTATGCCCACCTAGTCAGTTTGTGCATGGAAAGGGCAGCAGTTCTCCATTTGTTTTCCACCGAAACAGAAGTGACATTTAAAGCGTATTTAATATTCACAGACCAACATACTCTCCTCACTCCAGACTGCCACTGGGGGTGGGAAGCAGCTAATTTTCATGAAATTCCACCATAAGACTAATGAAACCCTGTATTTTCTCTTCCATCAATCCATAATACACCAGGGTCATGAAACCCTTGAGAACTGCCTGCCGCAGATATTTTTACTTTATTCTTGACTCTGTTTTACATCTCCTCACGTGTTTTTCTTTCTTCTTTTACTCCACATTTAATTTATCCCATCTTGAATCTCACAGAGCCTTGTTAGTCACCTTAAATCCTTTCTAGAACAAGGCAAGGAATAAATAATCATTGCAAAAGCAATCTCTTCTCATTTACCCTAGATAAATCCTGAAAACTTTTAACTCCTTGCTGCCTCTTTGCTAGCTCTACCATATTAAATACACCAGTATCAAAATCCATGAATTCCTCCATTTTTCTTTGTCAGTTCTCTGTTTAAAAATATTTAAGGCTGCATACTAAAAAATACCAGGAAAACGTCCATGCCCAATTTAAGTTTAGAGGCCGTAATAGAATTGTTTGCACAAATCAGAACCTGCTTGCTATACAACTTTTATGTCCGAACCATGTAAGGCTTCCAGTTCCTTGCATATAGTTACTCAAATAGTAATAGCTCAATTACACAGTAGGAATTTTTAAATGCTCTGATGTAAGACTACTATAGCTTGGGCATTGGCACATAAGAATTTGTTTTAGTGCTATTTTTAAAAACATGAACAAATACTCCAAATAGAATTGCACCTCTACTCAATTGAGTTTCCCTGAGTAGTTGTGAAAGAAAAAAATATCTAAGAATAGACAGATAGATTTAGATTTAGATTAGATTTTTTATTTAAATCTCAAACGCCTGTTAAGATACTCGGAAAAGTAGATATTTTAAATTGGAGCTTTCATAACGTAGTCTAGAGTTAGGTGTTACCAACAGGGAAATCAGTCATAAAAGTAATAAATGTACAACATAGCAGTTTCTATTCAACCCATTTAATAGAAATAATGTCCTTTCATTTCCCCCTAGAGTTATTTAACCACGCAACAGATAATCTATAATTATTAGGATTTGCCTTATAGCAAAGTTTGATTTTTAAAAGTTTGACACTTCACTCACCTACTGCAGGACAGAGTATTGCCCATATACAGATACTAACCCAATTGTCTAAGCAATTTCTTGGGTTTAGAAATTCAGTGCCACTATTATGGCTCACAATTTGGCTTATGATGCTTCTGTAAGCAAACAGCCTGACAAGCACCCTAGTGTATTTCAGGATGACTGACAGGACACAGCGGCTCATTCAAGTAGGGGGGATGGGTGCTCTTAAAGCAATATGCCAGTGAAGGGCAACATCAAAAGCAAAATCAGACTTAAAATTATGTTTTCCAAATTTTTAGTAATATTATATCGTTTAGTAGCAACTTTAAACACAACATTTATGAACATTATGTATCAAAAAAACTGTAAATTCCAAGTGAAATCTTTGAAAATTTGTAAGAGTAGAAAGAAAAAAATTTAAACAGGCATGTTTTAAGATACTTCCCTGAACCTATCAAGCTTCCAAATTACTTAAGAATATGCCAATTACTTTTTGCAGAAATTAAGTCAGGTTAGTCAGAGAAAAGCAGTCCTTATTTCACCTTTAGAAACTTGTCAACAGCTCTAAGATAGTAATTTAAGAATAACCAATAAAAGTTATTTTATTACAGAGTATTGGACTAATAAGAATTGTTACTGGGGATAGGGGCAAGAGACCCATGTGTTTTTCCCCCTACCTTCCTTCCCTGTGGCCTACTTCATGCTTAAAATATAAACCAAAAAAGTAGGAAATTTCAGTTATAGATATTTCCACATTAGTTTCACTTTATAAAATATTTAAGTGATATATTAGTTTTCTTCTTCATGTTTATAATTTTTTCTATAGTATTTCACAATACTCTGCACTGCTCAATCCTTTTATAATTAGTTATCAGCCCTATTTTTTTAAATTACATACACACACTTGCTCACTCACTTTTAAATGCAATCCCTCATTTAACCAGCAGAGGGTATTATTAGATTCCGAACGTCCACTGTGTTGCGCCCAGCGGCATTTATTTTTATCCTTCACAACTGGAAATTAGTACAAGCCATCTCTACTTTTCTAAGAAAATGTGCTTAGAAATAGACCACTTTATTTTTGCCATATAAATTTTACTTATAGCACCCAGATTAGTGTTTAATGTTTCCTGTGTGTGACAAAATGTCATTATTTCTTCCTCTTTCTGTTTCATCAAATGTGTCCTCTGGAAGAAAAGCACTAGAAGGCTAGAAAGCAAAAGAATCGGGTTCAACCATCAGAAAGACTTCCCACAAGCCTAAATTTTTTGGAGACAAGAAAACAAACAAAAACCCTACCTGGGGATTCCAAGCATCATTAGAAAATTCAAAACAAATTCTTAAGAAAATAGAACTAAACTATAAAACAAAATCCCTCTTCAAAATTACATGGCTTTTGTAAACTGTTCTATGTTTTCTAATTGCCCTATTTAATATTTTCTAATTTTCCATTATATATCAAAACCTACAGGTTAATTTTAAAAGTATGGTTCCTGTTATCATGGCATTATTATATAGGGTATCCCAAAAGTTGCCCCTAAAGTCATCATACATAGGGGAAGTGGGAAATTGTAGACAAATATACCTTCATGTACCAAATTTTATAAAATATTCCCTATGTATGGTAGCATTAGGGGTAACTTTTGGGACATCCTATATTTTTCACAAGCACGCAGTGTTATGAGTAAAGGTGAATCACTAGCTGAACTCAGAGCTTGAACTCACTGATAAACCTTACTATCACTGAAAGTGAGACAATCCAGACCCTATGCCTCCTGATATGACAGGGTAGGAAGTATACCATACCATCTATGAGGTATTCTTACCAGAAGAATTGAACATAAATCGACTATATTATTGAAAATTATAATCCTTTATTATCTATATCTATTATCTATAGTTCTTTATTTTACCTCTTAAAACCCGCTTTGTTTCAAAAGGCCTGATCAGCAGAGAGGGTAATTTACTCTAAAAATAAAAATTATACTATCTACTTAGCTAAAATAATTAACTTCCACAAGTTTATCTTGAATGAAGATAAAAAGTTTCTATGTTTCTCTGAAGCTATCATATCACAAACATCAAACTGACTACAGCAAAAACAGTAAATAAAACATATATAAATGCTCAAAGAGTGACGCCCTACTAATAACACACCCTTTATGCTAAAAGAGAAAAGAAATACTCATTCTCTTCCACAATCATCATTCAAAACAAGAAAGCATAGCTTCGGGCGGCGCCTGTGGCTCAGTGGGTAGGGTGCCGGCCCTATATACCAAGGGTGACAGGTTCGAACCCGGCCCCGGCCACCCAAAACAGCAGTGGCAACTGCAACAAAAATACTTGGGCATTGTGGCGGGCACCTGTAGTCCCAGATACTCAGGAGGCTGGGGCAAGAGAATCGCCCTAGCCCAAGAGCTGGAGGTTGCTATGAGCTGTGATGCCACAGCACTCTACCAAGGGTGACAAAGTGAGACTCTGTCTCAAAAAAAAAAAAAGAAAGAAAGCATAGCTTATTTTCCTTTAAAAAGGAATTTTACTTCTGACAATGAAAGCAAGTTTGGGGTCCTACATTGAAACTGCTCTATAAAGTCTTGTCTCATGCTTAAATGTGGCAATCTCTTTCCTTACCTAATAACTAACCATAGCCAGATAAAAATCATATTTTACATTTGGAAATAAAGTATGATATCTCCTCAACTATTATTCTTTTATGAAATTTCATTTCTCGAATTTTCTAAGTTGACATATTCTCTTAATATGCTTAGAATTAATTCTCAAATTAACTTAGAGGATAAGCACCCAGAAGAAAACTGAAAAGTCAGTTCTGTCGGTAATTTGCTTATCCTTTTTGCCAGTCATATATACATTGTGAATGTGCAGATAAGTAATTTTTGTGTGTGTTTTCATCTGATCATTTAATTCTACTTTACTTTCCAACTCTGAGTTCAGTACCTAACACAGTCTCTCCTGAACTGTCTAACTCAGTGGGTTTTGGCTTCCTCAGGGGCCTTCAGAACCTATGTGTAAAAGCCTTATTAATCCCAATTCTATTTGTGGCAAAAAAAAAAAAAAAAAATGAATAATGCTTAGGATGGCGGGAAGATTGAATAACTACTGAATAGAAACTACTTAACTTTTACTTTTAGCAAAACTGTTTCCATACATTTTATGCCCCATTTGAATTTTTATATAATTTATATAGACAGTATATATCCTCCTTATCTGCGAGGTATACATTCCAAGACCCCCAGTGGATGCCTGAAATTACAGATAGTTCTTAACTCAATGTAGACTATGTTTTTTCTTGTGCACACCAATAAAGGTTTTGTAATCTACAGATTAGGCACAATAAGAGATTAATAACAATAACAAATAATAAAATAGAACAATTCTAACAATAGCATTACTACTCTTGCAGTTTGAAGCCATTGTTAAGTAAAATGAAGGTCACTTGAACACAAGCACTGCAAGAGTACAACAATAGTTCACGTAATAACCTAGACGGCTGCTAAGTGACTGATGGATGGGTGGCATACACAGCATGGATACCCTGGGCAAAAAGATGGTCCATGTCCTCAGTGGGACAGAGTGGGACAGCATGAGATTTTATCACACTACTAAGAATGGTGCACAATTTACAACTAATGAATTGGTTATTTCTGGAATTTTCCATTTAAAATTTCAAACTCCAGTTGACCGCAGGTAACTGAAACTGTGGAAGACAAAACTTCGGATAAGGGGAAAGTACTGTATTTCATCTTATCTTCAAAACAACTTATTACTTCCTTAAACTATTGCAGTGGGCTAATAACAGGAAATATTCACACCAATGAGCAAGTACAGGGCAAGCTCTGACTCTGACATACGTCAGGTATGATAAATTTGAGGTAGAAATGGTTATGTCCCATGAGCAGCTGGAAATGCAGAATCCAGGAGCAAAGGAGAAAAAATCAGACCTAGAGAGAAAGATATGATAATTACCCATCTGTGTTCCACTCCAATTCATAAGACTAGAGAAGCCTTTCCCAAGATTAATTGTGGAGGGAGGTAAGGCAGCTAAAGATAATACTTCACAAAACAAGTGCGGTAAAGAATAGGAAAAGAAAAAAGTCATTAAAAGAATAGTAGTAAGAAACACAAGACAAACTGGGCTCAATCATCCTCTACTTTACCCTAGGCAGCCTTGACCACAATGATCCCCATTTACCCTTTACCTCATGTTGTGAAATGAAACCTGTACAGCTGCTCTAAAGATTAGCTACTTGTAAAGTTACACATAGAATATAATAGAATGCTAGGCTCGGTGCCTGTGGCTCAACGGGCTAAGGCGCCAGCCACGTACACCTGAGCTGGCGGGTTCGAATCCAGCCTGGGCCCGCCAAACAACAATGACGGCTGCAACCAAAAAATGGCCAGGCGTTGTGGCGGGCGCCTGTGGTCCCAGCTACTTGGGAGGTGGAGGCAAGAGACTCGCTTGAGCCCAGGAATTGGAGGTTGCTGTGAGCTGTGATGCCACAGCACTCTATCCAGGGTGACAGCTTGAGGCTCTGTC
>CAUYRH010103568.1:0-25331 GCA_963574655.1 Perodicticus potto | reverse complement strand
AAGATTAAAACAAGAATAGATTAAGTTTGAATATTCCTGTATCTATTTTAAAAGTTAAATTTATATTTAAGAATCTTCTCACAGAGAAGCCAACCTTAGGTTGTTTGTGCTTTTATAACAAAATATCTTATACTGATTAATTTATAAACAATAGAAATTCATTTGCCACTACAGTTCTGGAGACTGGGAAGTCCAAAGTCAGTGCCGTAGCTTTCATTGTCTGGTGAGGGTTGTTCTCTCTGCTCCTAAGATGGCGCCTTGTCACTGTATCCTCACATGGACAGGACAAATGCTGTGTCCTCACATGGCAGAAGCCACAAAGGCCAAAGGGCTAGCTAGTTCCCTTGAGATCACTTATAAGGGCACTAATCTTATTCATGAGAGCTCCATCCTCATAAGTTTATCACCTCCTCAAGACCCCACTTCTTAATACCATTACTTCAGGGGTTAGGTTTCAGCATACAAATTTCGGGAGATACAAACATTCAAACTATAGTAAAGCCATTAGACCCAGATGGCTTCACAGGTGAATTTTTCCAAAAAAAGGAAGAAATAATACCACTTCCTAAAGAATAGAAAGCGTGAACACACTTTAAGTGTTGGGAAAAAGTTCTCATTTTGTCCTATTAGCTCCAAGTCTTTGAGATCTCCTGGAATTCTATGTTGATGAGAGTATAAATTAATTAAAACCACTTTGCAAAATGGTTTGGCTCTCTGTTAAATGTGAATATATGCATAACTTATGACTTAGCAATTTCATTCCTAGTTTTATACTCTTCATAAATGTATGTGTAAGTGTACCAAAAAATTTGTAAAGTATGTTCATTTCAGCATTATTTATCATAACCCCAGTCTGGAAAGAACCCACTGTGTTCTGTCAGTGGAAGGCAGACACATGAGTTGTGATATAGTCATACATTGAAATACCCTAGAGCAGTAACAGAGAACCAGCTACTTCTATACACAGCAGTTTGGATAAGGAAAACAATGAAATGTGAGGAAATGTTAAGATAGAAGCCAGTCAGATAGTATATGATTACATTTTTTTTTGAGACAGCACCTCAAGCTGTCACCCTGGGTAGAGTGCCGTAGCATCACAGCTCACAGCAACTCCAAGTCTTGGGCTTAAGCGATTCTGTTGCCTCAGCCTCCCAAGTAGCTGGGACCACAGGCGCCCACCACAATGCCTGGCCATTTTTTGGTTGTAATTGTCATTGTTGTTTGGCAGGCCCGGGCTGGATTCAAACCTGCCAGCTCTGGTGTATGTGGCTGGCACCTTAGCTACTTGAGCTACAGGCACCGAGCCATGATTCCATTTTTATAACATTCAAACCAGTGTAACTTACGCATGGTGATACATTTGAAGATCCTGGTGAAATGTAAGTTTGAGGGTGTCATTTACTGGGAAGGGACATGAAGGAGCTATTTGGGTTTTATTTCTTGATCAGGATAGTGATGGCAGGATTATATTCATGTCACAAAAAAATTTCAAGCTATAAACTTACGATTTATGTCCTTGACAGTATATATGTTATATTTCGGGGGGTGGGGTGTTAAATAGAGCAGTTAGAAAACATATTAAGTAGGAATAAAGTACCTACATCAACTTTAAGGGAGGCACTGTTAAGTAGGAACTTAAATCTTTCATTTATAGACTCTTGAGAGATTCAGCTTAAGATTGTAAATGAAGTGCAGTTCAACTAATCTCCTGCCACATTGATCTACTCGGTTGATTTATTACACTCACACACGCATGCACACAAATGAGAGACTCAAAAAAGCAGCCCTCATTTAAGGAATGAAAAAATTGTTAAGGGAAATTCATAAAAGAATATTAGTAACATTTACTATATATTTCATTTTTAAAAGTTGGTATGCATTAATAAAACAAATTGTGGTAAGTGAAGGGAACTCTATCAACGGGAGGCTTATAAAAACTTAATTGCAGCAAAGCACTCTCGCCCTGATGGGATTCTTTTCATTGGATATTTAATAGAGGTCATAATACTTTAGAATTATTAAATGTTTCCTTTTTTCCTTATTGATAGTATTTCTTCTCACTAACTCAGCAGCATTCTCTGTTCCTGTCATAGTAAGCTGACATAATTCATTTACTTTTTAGGTGCAGGTGTTTGGACTGTATTCTGGAGAAGAATTTCATGAGACATTTGACTGTCCCATTAAAGTAAGTGTTCAGCAAGTTTTGATATTTTTGTGGGTTTTTTCCAACTAAGGCAATGAGGATTACAATAATCTGAGCACCACCTGTCCTTTATTAATTTTGTCATTAATATCTGTTTTACACTTATGACATACTGGATACTATTTGGCTGCTATGAAGGAAGACTGGATGTGTATTTTGTGACTGATGACTCGATGTGTCCCCAGGGGGCTTTTGTTATAGTGGGTGAAAACACCGCACACGCAGATTAGTTATCTGTAATTAAAACTTCAAAAAGGTAGAAACAATATTAAGGAGTCCAGACCCAAGAGGGGCTATTCCTGGTAAATGGTGGCTTCCTTGGTGGAGTGATGTTTGTCTTGCCTTTAATAAATGGACAGGAGCTGGTGAAGGAGCTGGATTTCCATGGAAGGATAACATAATAGAAATGGAAAGGCCAGAAAGTTCAAATTGTGTTCAGGAAGTGGCAAACAGTCTAGATGTTGCATAATGACTTGGCAGGGAAACGTGCAGGTAGATTGGGGCTGGCTTTATATTCATACGAAGGAATTTGGGCTCCATCTGGTATATAAGGAGAAATTATCAAATGTTTAAGTACAAAGATACGACATAAACAGAGCTAGGCTTTAGGGAAATTAATACAGCAGTTATATACAGTATAGATTAGGCAAGAGTCACCAGGACCAGTTTTAGACAACAGTTAGGATAATTAAAAAATATCTCTTTTTGTTGTTAAAGGAAGAGGTCATTCATTTTTTTCAACTGTTAATTCATATATTTTTTGGCCAATAGATAAAGGAGAGGTAGGGTCTCATGTGTCTTCTAGAAAGCTGAATTTACCAGAGTGGAGAGTGCTTGGGAAGAGGAGACAACTTAGAAGGCTGAGGCAGTACTCAAGGCAGGCTATTACAGGATCTCAATAAAAAGAGTGATAGTATTCAAGATGGAGTGGAAACAGTTATCTGGAAATCCTTTGCTAGTTAGACCGACTTACCTTAGTGATGCCTTGAAAGAGAATAATGAAAGATGTGAGAGTTCAGGGTCAGTCCAGGTTCTTGCTTTAGTGATAGTGTGTGTGAATAACCACCAAATGCAGTAAGGGATAGTTTCAGTAAGGACATGACTAGTTTGGTCTTGAATTTGGGTAGGGAACTTACAGAGGTTTTTAGAAACTTAAGATTCCTCTTCCTGTGTTGTCATTTTTAGGGCTTAGCACATGATCCTTTATTCTTCTACCTGTTCCCACCTCCCAGGTTAGCCCTTCTTCCCTTCAACGCTTTCCTAATCCATCCTAAATATAGGACTGAAGCATCGGCACGTTCTGTTGTTTCACATTCCCGACACCCCTGGAGTGTGGTGCTTAGGATGGAGATTGGCCCTTAAACCAACATCGATAACCACTGTTGAGTAAGTTGAAGCCATTTTTAAAGACATTATCTAGTTTAAAACTACAGAATGAGAAGATGAAGTGCTGATAGTACATTCTAGAACACTGTAATTGGGCTGTCAAATCAAAAAACAGCAAAGGAGTCTAAGAAGAAGCAGATAGAGGGACTAGAGGAAATCATGACAGACGAATAGTGTCAGAGAAGACAAGGGGGAGAGGAGTCCAGGAGGGAGTGGCCAGCAGTGTCTAAAGCAGTGTAGAGAGTAAATGGGGGGAGGCCGGAAACAAGGGCATTTTGTTTGGTAATTAGGAAGTTACTGGTGACCTGGGTAAGCACAGTTTCAAAAGCAGGAGGCTCACCATATACCAAGAAGTAAATTGAAGGTGAAGAAGTAGAAACAACCAGTAAAGACTCTTAATTTAAGACATTTAATAATAAAGGTGAGAGATGCTCTGATAGAAAGGAGCAGTGTCTAGGGAAGATTTCTGCAGGGCTTATTTTGGTTGATAGTGAAAATCAGTAGTGAAAATCAGCAGAGAGGGAAAAAATGAGAAAATAAATAAAGAGAATACCAAATAGGACAGTACTAAGCAATGAGAGCAACAGCTTAGCTAGGGAGCAGAATCTTGGAAAGGAGTCCAAGACCTACTACCTGTGAGATGGATGTGGAAGAGATGAGGCTGAGCCCTGCTGTTGGGAAGCTGAGCCGAGGAAGGCAGTGACTGATGGCTTCATTTCTAAATGACTGAAAGGGAGAAGGGGGTACAGTAATGTGATTAGGGAGCCAAGGAGGCATGACATAATAGTCACTTACCTAGAGTTACGCATTACAAGAGAGCTGAAAGGACTTCTGTGAGTGATGTCGGGAATGTGAAACAACAGAATGTGCCAGTCCCTCAGTATTGTATTTAGGATGGATTAGGAAAGTGTTGAAGGGAAGAAGGGCTAACCTGGGAGGTGGGAACAGGCAGAAGAATGAAGGATCATGTGCTAAGCCCTAAAAATGACAACACAGGAAGAGGAATCTTAATCTATTCCTTTGGAGGGGGCAAATGTATTAACTAATAAGAATATGGATGTGTCTAGAAATATTCTCTAATAAAGTTGGAAAAAACAACTTGTTATATTGGCAATTTCATGGGTGATTTGGGGATAAAAAGAGCAGGAGGCAGAGTACATGGGGGCTTACGGCCGCAACCAATGAGCCCTGAAGACCGAGTTGCGCAGAGTGGAGCCACTAGAACTTCACGATTGCCTTCACTGTAATGATGTTCATACTCATAAAGCCACTGGCAAGTGAGGTAAACAGGAATAAGGGGTGGTGGAGCAGCCTTAGGAGAAACCTGGGAAACAAAGGGCTGGGAGGAGATTGAGTGGAAAGCAGAAGAGAGCTAGGGAGCAGGAACTTAGGTTGTGGGCAACAGAAAGTCCTGAACAGTTTGTTGGGTAGATTCTGGGTCCAGCAGCTCTGATGTCTCTCCCGTTAAGGGGGTGTTGGTATAAATATGCTAAATATCTGGCTGCACTGCCAGTTGGTGCCATCCATCATCAGGAGGCATCTTGGACAAGGAGTTAGTTGAGTTCTTTCTCTGAGTTTCTTCTATGAATTGTATTCTATTACAAATAGTTGAGACATCTTACTGCCTTGATTAACTCCCTTTGTGGCCTTTATAAGAGAGGTTTTCCACTTAGTGGGGTCCTCACTCATCTAGGAAGTAAAAGTGACTTATTCTAGTCTTTGAGCTTTGACCTGACTTCAGAGATGAAATCTTTTCACAAAACTCAGATGTCATCAGTTGTTGCAGAATATTACTGGGTACATTACTTTCTACCAAGATATCAGGATAAATTTTTAGATCATGCTACTTTTGTGTATAAAGGATTTTCATTCTGTGCTTTAACTGTGACTCCGAATCCAGCATTGGGTCCTTTTTCTCTTGTAGATCATTGCTGTACACCCACATTTTGTGAGATCCAGTTGCAAGCAGTTTGTGACTGGAGGAAAGAAGGTAAGTGCTCTCTCTTAACGTTGGTATGTAGCTTTGGAGGGGTATTGTGTTTGCTCCATATGTTATCCTGAATATTTTTGATGTGTGACTATTTATTAGGGGAAGTTTGAGAAAGACAAATGTAATGACCATCATCTCTTGGGGGAGTTGGGGCCTCAGTGTTTTCACCACATTCCTTTGAAGTAGATCTAGGGGGAGAAAAAGTGACGATACTCAAACTGCCATCTAGATCTTTGAAATAATGTCCCTTTCACAAAAGAAGAGGCAACATTTAAAAATAACAAAAGGGCAATCGAGCTAGTAATTTTCCCCTATAGAAACTCCCAGAAAGTCCCTTGATAAACTTTTAGAACAATTTTATCTAAAATTAAAAATTTTTATCAAAAAGTGCTGTGTAAGAAATAAGAGAGTGAAACCTTTCTGTATGTTAACATCTTTCTGGTTTTGGATATAGTAAATTCATAAATTAAAGAATCTTTCTGCTTGTAGAATAAGTCAAGTCAATTTTTTTCTATTTTTATTAGCCAGACATATCTTTTGAACTACTATCAACATACTGGACCTTTTCATGTTCTGTGTTCAGAGCAAGTGAAAAGGAGGTGATCTATGGCTATTTCTATAGTAGTATAGAGCCATGGAGTGGCTACTTTGAGGCCCAGCTCTCAGATG
The DNA here is from genome assembly GCA_963574655.1 of Perodicticus potto. NCBI lineage: Eukaryota > Metazoa > Chordata > Mammalia > Primates > Lorisidae > Perodicticus > Perodicticus potto. The sequence goes on along the minus strand of CAUYRH010103568.1, from coordinate 19,083 downwards.
CATTTGAATGTTTTATGGTAGTTATCTGTTGTTTCCCTTGGTCTCCTGGTTCATAGATGAAAGCAGGAGAGCATCAGGTCATTACCTAACTTGCTGTAATGGTTGTTCCATTCATGGCACAGGAAGCCCAGATTGCACCAGTTCTGATTGCTGCTAGAGAACCTTCTTTCCCTACCTCACAGCCCACTGTTACCCTTAGGCTCTAATTTCATTTACTCCATGTAAAAATGTCCACGGGAATAATTAGAGGGAATTGTAAACTTCATCTCTAGTTCCTTAGCTTAGATCTGTAGCTCATCCACTCCTGAGAAAATAGCTGCCTTGCTTGATTTTGTCAACTTTAGGAAAGAATAGCTTTAAAATTCTTCTCGTATTTCTTTACCAAACACTTCTGGTTAGGAAATTTTGTGTGCAGTGTAGCATAAATTCATTTAGCTGTGATTTGTATGCATATGTTTTTATTTACAGCTCAGTGGGGTCAAGAGCGGATCACTGATTTTTTAAAATTGGATTAAAACAACAAACATTTATTATCTCATAGTTTGAAAATTAAAGAGTGGCTTAGCTGATAGGTTCTGGGTGAAGGTCTCTCATGAAGATGTAATCAAAACATTGGCTGGTGAGTCCAGAAGCTGCTGCCACCGGTGAACTGGGAGCTTCTTGAACACAAAGCACCAGGCTGCCAGCCCTCTTTGGAGTGCTTCCTGTCACCATGGAGCCAGGGCAAGATGGCAGGGGCTGTATTGCTTCTCCACCCACCGTGTGCCTTTGTCCTCCCAATAGGGCTTCAGCTCCTCAGTTTTCATTTCGCTTGTTCTCCCACAAATGTTTTCTAACATCGGCCCGGACTGTGAGAGCCACAGGGGCAGGTGGGTCACAGGGATCTGCATGGTTCCAGAGCCTGGACATCCGAGGCGGGCTGCCTTTGAGGGAAAGGGACTGAGATTGAGAGAGTGCTAGCTTTCCTCCATCTAGACTCTTTTCCTCCCCTGTCTTTTCCCTGTTGTTAACCCACAACTGCTGAAAGAGACACCTCAGCTGGGACTTCCCCTCTGATTAGGGCTTCCAGATGCAAAAGACTAAAGGGTGCTTGGACTGTGAAATCCCTGCTCACCAGCCCTCCCAGTACCGACTGCCCGGCTGCTCCATCAGAGCAGGGCATACCCTAAAGCAGAGGGACGTCAGACCTGCTTGAACGCCCCATAGGCTACTTGGGACCAGCATGCTTCTCCTTGGCACAGTCAGTGATTAATCTTTGGCAATGCCGGGACAGGCCTGCAGGCCAGATCCCACACCCCCAGGACTTAATAGTGTTGCTCGGGGACATGGAAGGGAGATTTGTGAACTAATCTCCCGAAGGGAGGGAGCCCAGGCAGGCAGAATTGAAAAGAGAGCACGGTGTGGGTCCCAGCCACGGCACACTCATGGAGCTCTACTACCCCACAAGAAAGCTGCATTCTCAGACCAGGGCAGGAACCTGGACAGTGACGCACCCAGCCTTCAGTGCCATTGCTGGGGAGCTCAGCTAGTTTTAGCTCCTGTCTGCTGGCACATGCCAGAGGGAAACTTCATTGTAGGGGAAGGAGAGAAGAATGAAACCTGCTCCTGACAGCCAGGTTGATTCTCAGATAACCTTGCCTCCATAAGCAGACTTTCTGGTCAGGTGGAGCCACCTCAACCCCTCCTTGGTGGCTTTTCCCAAAGCCTGGGAGTGGACCTTTTGCTTCCTCTCAAATAGCTACCTTGCCAGCTTTTGTGGAGCCTGAGGGCAAGCTTACCCAACCCAGACCCACCCAGTCTCACTTCCCTGCCCACCTCTGCTGTGGTGGAGAATAAGGACTCACCTGGAAGTTTCAGGGTCACACTTACCACTTGGGGCATTTAAGTGCTTCTCCTGAGGGTCTAGAGTTGGTCACAGGTACCAAAAATAATACTGCATCTTGTTGCTTCCCCAGGGGCCACCTACTAACAGGGAGGTGCACAGCCCTTTACAACACTTACTGCCTCAGTCACACAGGGTATGATCAATTTTTACCCCGAGTACTGCTCCTGTCTCAGAGGTTAAGATGGGTGTGCCAATATAATTCACACTGTTAAGACCACAGAGCTGGGGAGAGAAAGGATCTCAAAGATCTCCATACTTCCTAATCAAAGACAGACAAGGACTCTGCCCACACAAATGACTCACTACCACTACAGCCTACAGATATCTAGCATCTGAAAAAACTACCACACTAAGGGTATATCTATCCATCTGGAATCTAGACTCCCATCCAAGTATGCGTTCAGGAGGAAGGAAGAGCCCCACTTAAAAGAAAATCCAAAAATCAGAAGGGATAGCTGTTCCAGATGAGAGGGAAAAGAACTCCAGAAGTGTAAAAAATCAGAGTGAAAGGACACTCCAGAAAGGGGACACCAACTCTCTAGAAGTAGATGTCAATCAAAATGAAAATATTGAAATGATAATAAAGAATTCCAAATATGAATTGTAAGGCAGTTGAATGAAATCTAAGAGAATATGGAAAATCAACTCAGTGAAACTAGTTAATTGAATGAAAAATACTAAAAAAATAACCAAATAGGACTTCAGGAAATAAAAAATTTATTTAAAGAAATACAAAACACAGTGGATAGTTTTAAGATGAGGCAGAAGAAAGACTCTCAGAGTGTGAAGGCAGCTTTTATGAATTAAGTCAATCAGGCAAAAATAAAAATACAGAACTAAGAGGAATGTATAAAGCCTACAAGAAATATAGGATTGTGTAAAACATTCATTAAGAAACACAGGCATCCTTGAGGGTGAAGGAGAAAGTGTACAAGGGCTGGAAAACCTATTCGAGGAAATAATTGAGGAAATCTTTTCTGGTCTTGCTAGAGATTTAGGTATACAGAGACAAGAATATCAATAAGCACCTAGGAGAATCACTGTAAATCGATAATCACCAAGACACACAGTCATCAGACTGTCCAAAGTCAACACGAAGGAAGAACTCCTGTGAACTGTGAGGTGAAAACATCCAATACCACATGAGGGAAAACCCATCAGGTTAACTGCAGAATTCTTAGTGTAAACCGTATAAGCCAGGAAGGATTCAGGCCCCATCTTCTGTTGTCTTCAACCAACAGAAGAATTTTTTTATCTTATAAAACTAGACTAGAATTTTTTATCTTATAAAACAAAGTTTCATGTGTCATGGAAAAATAAAGACTTATCTAAACAAGCAGACATTGAGGGAATTTGTCAAGATCACATCTGCCCTGCAAGAAATACTCAGAACCATGTCATACGTAGATCAACACAATAGACACCCCCACTGTAAAAACCACCCCAAAACTAAAGCATAGAGCTCATACAAAACAATAACACAAAGTAAAACAGTAATAAACCAGAGCAATAAGGTATAATTCAACAGGATGAACAGAATATATTAATTCTGTCAAGCAACATATCAATTCTGTCAACCCATGAGAATGTTTGGAATAACTACTCAAGACACAGGGTGGCCAAATGGATGAAAATATGCAACCCAAGTATCTTCCGTCTTCAGAAAACATTTCTAAACTGTAAGGACTCATACAGACTCAAGGTGAAGGAACGGGAAAAAAAAAAATCCAGGCGCTAAAGCAATAGAAATCAAAAGAAAACAGGAGTAGCAGTTCTCAAATCACATAAAATTAACTGTAAATCAGTAATATTTAATATTTTAAAAAGACAAAGATTGTCATTATATAATGGTAAAGAGAACAATTCAGCAGGAAGACAAAGCATTCCTAAATATTTATGCACCTAACACAGAAACACCCAGATGCACAATGCAAACCCTCCTAGATCTAAGCAAGGAGATAAACAGCAGCATTTTAGTGCCGGGGACTTCAGCACCCCACTGACAAAACTAGGCAGATCATCCAACGGGAAAATAAACAAACACTGGACTTAAACAGGACTCTAGAACAGTGGGACTAACAGTTATGTAACAATTTACACAACTACGAAATATACCTTCTTAATCAGTACATGGAACATTTCCAAGATGAACATATTTTAGGCCACAATACATGTCTCAACAAATTCAAAATACAGTAATAGAAATCAAACCATGTGTCGTCTCAGAGCACAGTGGAATAAAACTGTAGAAATCAACTTTAGGAGGAACAGTTCTATACAAATTCATGGAAATTAACCTGTTGCCAAATGATTACTGGGTCAATAATGAAATTAAGGGTGGCACCTGTGGCTCAAAGGAGTAGGGTGCCAGCCCCATATGCCAGAGGCAGAGGGTTCAAACCCAGCCCCGGCCTTAAGAAAAAAAAAAAAATGAAATGAAGATGGAAATCAAAAATTCCTCAAACTAAACAAGTAAAAGGGATATAGCCATTAAAATCTATGGGATTCAACGAAAGCAGGTCTAAGGGGAGAATTCATAGGCTTAAATTGCTACATCAAAAACACAGATCACAAATTAACAAGGACCTAGGAAAAGAAGAACAAGCCAGTCCCCAAACAGAAGAAAACGTTGGAAAAACTCTTCTAGATGTTGGCTTAGGGAAAGAATTTATGAAGAAGACCCCAGTGGCAATCACAGCAACAACAAAAATAAACAAATGGGACTTAAATCAAAAAGCTTTTGCACAGCTAAGAAAATAACCAATAGAGCAAATAGGCAACCTGTAGAATGGGAGAAAATAGTCACAAACTGTACATTCAATAAAGGGCTAATAAGCAAAATCTACAAAGAACTTAAGCAAATCAAATAACCCCTTTGAAAAAGTAGGCAGAAGATCTGAACAGAAGCTTTTTTTCAAAAGTAGACAAATGATTAATAAATGAAAAAATGCTCAATGTTGCTAATTATCAGGGAAATGAAAATTAAAACACAATGATGTACATGTCTCACTTTATTCTAATTTGATTGGCTTTCGTTCAGAAGTCCATAAACAGTGGACACGGGTGTGGATGCAGACAAAGGAATGCTTGTTCGCTATTGGTGGGACTACAAATTAGTACAACCTCTATGTAAAATAGCATGGAACTTCCTCAGAGATCTAAAAGTAGACCTACCATTTGATCCAGTAATCCCACTACTGGGTATTTACTCAAAAGAAAAGAAGTCATTTTATCAAAAAGATCCCCACACTTGAATGTTTATTGCAACAAAGTTCACAGTTGCAGAGACATGGAATCAACCCAAGTGCCCATCAGTTTATGAGTGGATTAACGAACTGTCTGTATATGCCTAATGTGGAATACTATTCAGCCAGGAAAAGGTTGAATTATGGCCTTTTATAATAGTTCAGATGGAACTGGTGACCATTATCCTAAGCAGAATGTCTGAAGAATGGAAAAACAAATACCACATGTACTTGCTATTAGGTTGCAGCTAACCCATAAGCCACATGTGCACAAGGGAAGTAAAATCAGTGGAAATCAAGCAGGGGTAGGTGGGGAGGAGAGCATGAGAGAAACGTACCTATCAGTACAGTGAATACTATCTGGCTGATAGGCACTCTGACTCAAGCAAAACAAAACTGATACATGTAACCAAACACATTCCTATCCCTGTTAAATTTTGGAAAAAAATATATTGGCTGAACCAGCATTTGTCATTTGAAGGCCTGACTTGAGGATGGTATTGTTGGGTCATGAAAGCACAGTCACAAAAATTGCACAGATAGTATGTTCTTTTATTTTAACACTCTAGGGAAATGGGGAACATCTGTAAAATCTCTTAACTCCTGAAATTAGAAACTAAAAGTCAAAACTTTGATACACAGGAGGGGAACTATTGAAACCAAAGTGACTTATCAATACTTTAAGTATATGGTGGATTATTAAGAAGGCAGCAGACTCTTTGAAGCAGACCCTCTAGCCCCAGTGAAGTCTTCAGATTATGTGACAGGTACCTATTTTAGGTTTCAGGGCCGCTCATTTTTCTGTAATGACTTATGGGATGAGAAATTAACTGTAGATGGTACTCAACTTACAGTGGAGTTACATCCCGGTAAACCCATCATTAATTGAAAATATCGTAAGTCAGAAATACATTTAATACACTTAACCTACTGAACATCATACCTTAGACTAGCCTACCTTAAACATAGTCAGAATACATATATTAGCCTACCGTTGGTCAAAATCATCTAAAACAAAGCCCATTTTTATGTGTTGAATATATAATGTATTTTTTAACTTTAAACAATTTGGATATTTTCTACTTTGTATACAATTATTCTTATTCTCTACAGAAAGCCTGCTTCTGACTTCTCATCTGGTGAGATGTAAGCACCAAAATCTTGATGTTAACAGAATATTAGTAAAAATGTCTCAGTCACTTAAGTTGAAAGCAGTCTATTGGTACATGGCTCTTGCTTCCAGTATTAGGAAATTACAAATTTATTTTATTCAAAGCTGCAAAATACATTATTTGTAGGCATGGACAATGACAGCAGTAAACTATTACAAATTATCAACTGAAAACAGTACCTGGTGGTTATAGTTATTTTCCTCAACATCAGCTGGCCTTTTCCTTAGTCATTTTCTTCAGCTGCCTTACCTGAAGTTATCGGGGAGGAACACTGCCTTGAGCTTCCTATCCTAGTTCATTATACTAATGGTAAAGCACTTCTAGTAATGAGAACATGCCATCTCTGATACTGCCTCCCATGCCAGCCATCGCCTCTTCCATGGTCCTTCTCTTCTTTGGGAATCTTGATGACTTCAGCTTCTGCTGCTGTTAACAGAGAGGCTGCCATCACAGCATCCAGCAAAGCTGTTTTACACCTTTGTTGGTCACAATCTCTTTTTCTGCTATATTCACAAAATCTCCAAGCATAGCCTCACAGCTAACTTCTAAGGAAATTTGCATAATTTTCTCATCTACCAATGATCCTTCAATACCTACATTCTTGAGCAATGTTCACTGCAGGAATTTTGAATGTTCTTTTAATGATTTCTATACCAATAATTTAATCTTCATTAGCTGGAGTTAATGAGTCCAAGGCTGTAGTGTACCTGTGCGGGTCAACTCCTTCCCCCCTTCCCAAACAGTGCCTTCTTCAGCAGATGCTCTTGAGGCACTAAGGCCATCTGTAACTCTTTCTTTTCATTCACTTTGACATCATTTGTCCTCACACCTTCAGCACAGCTTCTCCATCTGTAAGTTGTGTCAGACATTCATTCATTTTTTTTCCTCATATTCATGCATCCTGATACCCGATTGCGCCATGACGTCTTGAATAAGTTTTTCAGTTCGAACCTTGTCAACTTTTCCTTTCAAGAGCATGATGTCATCTTTGGTCACAGCAACCTCTCCGACTCCTGCTAAGTTACGAGGCTGAATGTCTTCAAGATGTAAGGTCATTTCCTCTTCTCCAAACACTGCACAACCAGTAGCAATGGCCATGTCTTTAAGTCGGTTCTTTTTGTCATCATTAAGACCTGGAGTTTTGACTGCTACAACCTGAAGACCAACTTTTAGCCTATTCAGAATGAGTGTACATAGAGTTTTTCCATCAACATCTTCAGCAGATATGACCAAGAGTCTGTGATGAGTATTGGCAATTTCAAGAGCAGACATAATATACCGCGCACTAAAAATTTTCTTTTCACTCAATACAACATAGATATCTGGCAATTTGTATTTCTGACCTTTCAATGTGTTAATAAAGTATGGAAAAATACAGCTTTGATCAAACTTCATGCCTCAGTAATTTCCAATTCAGTGTTTTTCCATTCCTTTTAGTATTCCAACTTTGTTCTTTGTATGGGAAATGATGTTGTCAATTTCTCCATTTGCAGAAATTGTAGCAAGCGGAGCATTTTCTGTGGGGCTGTGGGAGGGTTGGCATAGTTTTAGACTGCACTTACAGCATCAGCAACAGCTAACATCACAGCTCTCCTGATTTCCACTACACTAGCACCTTTGCTAATCTTCTCTACGCCTTCCTTGGAAATAGAGAATGCTAGCCATCCACAAGCCTCTTTGTGTTATTAGTAACATCTTGGGGTAGTTGTGCCATCCACAGCCTCTTTGTGTTATTAGTAACATCTTGAACAAGTTTAACTCCAACAGTTTTATATTCATGCTATAAATCAATTGACTTTACATCAGTCATACCATCTTCTCATACTTTGGGACCTCCTCAGCTATGTTCAGTGATCACTATTCTCCACTTTGGCTCCCTTGTAACAGTTACAGCCCTTGGCTAAAAGGTCTACACCTTGAAGCGTTACAGCTCAGGTATCTGTACCAAATTTTACATCTTTGGCATAAGCCTGAGTAAGATGAGGAGCCAGTGCCCAGGACACCAGTCTCATCTGATTCAGGGCTGTGTCTAATCAAAGCGTTTCTGCTGGGTAGAGGCAGAGCTTGCACATGGCAAGGCAGGTCGTCACTGTCAAGTGAGGGCGAAGGTAAGTTATAAAATACTATACTGAAAGTGAAAACAGAATATTTGTATGATTACCACTGTGAAGTTGAAAAATTGTAAGTTGAAGTCTGAGACCGTCTACACTCTTAAAACATTTTGACTTTGGGCTCTTTCCCTTTAAAATAAGCCGTTATGATTTGTTGTATGAGCGTTAAACTGAGGCTTTAGAGGGAGGTAAATGTAACCTCTATTTAAAAAATTGTACAGGGTGGCACCTGTGGCTCATCGAGTAGGGCGCCGGCCCCATATACCGAAGGTGGCGGGTTCAAACCCGGCCTCGGCCGAACTGCAAACACAGAAAAGTAGCTGGGCATTGTGGCGGGCTCCTATAGTCCCAGCTGCTCAGGAGGCTGAGGCAAGAGACTCGCCTAAGCCCAGGAGTTGGAGGTTGCTGTGAGCTGTGTGACGCCACGACACTCTACCGAGGGCGATAAAAGTGTGATTCTGTCTCTACAAAAAAAAAAGAAAAAGAAAAAGAAATTGTAAAACTATTGACTGATTTCTTTGTACCCATTAAACTTCATTATGTAGCATGTAGTTACTGAGTAGTACATTTGATGAATGTTATTAGTGTACATTTGATGAATTATGACCTCTTTGTATACAGTTCAATGGAGATTTTCAAAATGTGCACCACCTTGGTGTGGTTTACAGAAATCTCCAGAGAATTCCTTTCTTCCCTCTATGTATGGTGTGCACTTCAAAGGTCACGTATGCTGCATGGTTTTGATATTAGTGTGATTTTCTTGTTTTGAAATAAATTTATTCAGTTGATACTTCTAGACGTGTTTTTCTAATTTCATTAAGAAATATATCATTGATTTTAAAAACTAAGAAAAGTTTTTAGAAAATGACTTTAAAAAAGGGAGACCAGGCTGGGCAGTGTGGCTCAGGCCTGTGCACTGTGGGAGACTGAGGCGGGTGGATTGCTTGAGTTCTTTTTATGAAGGAGTTGTGGGAGTTTGTATCTAATCATTTCAACAGCATTTTAAAATTAGTATCATAAGCTAGGCAAAACAGGTGTGAAGTTTGAAGAGTTTGGCATCTGGCAAATGGTGATAACCTTGCATAATCACGTCAGAGGTATCAAGACCTCTCTGTTTTAGAGCAGGTTGCAGATCATATAGTGGGAAAGGAGCAAAGACAATTATCAGATAAGTAAGAAGTTATAACCTCTAAGAAACAATTTAATCTTTTAAAAAATGCAAGCAAAGACTAGTCATATGAAGGTGTATATGCAATAAAGCCATTCTTAACCCTTGCTAACACTCATCTGTAGATTGACAGCAAATAAATGGCCACCAGGTGGCCAAGGGAATTACTTCAAAGGTGACTGTAGTGATATTCAGCAATGAGGTATATCGCACTTTTTTTAGGATGAGTTAACTTAATTGCCAGACCTCATGATGACAGAAAAAGAGTTCCAGTATTGCTTTGAGGGGTGGACGAGGTTCCCAGGGGGAAGACTTTAAAGGTAACAGTAGTGATATTCAGCAGTGAGGTATGTACGCACTTTTTCCAGAGATGAGTTGACGAACTTAATATTCAGACCTCATAAATCATTGGGATTATATACCAATTTTTGTCAACAGGGGTTAAAAGAGCTAACTAAGAAAATAAGAAGTCCACAGTGTGATATTCATGATGTCACAATATTTGAAAAGGCTGTCTAATTTAATACTTTAGTTGTTCATTGTTACTAACATTTTTTATTCTTATAAAAAAAGTTTTAAAGTAATTGGAACATACTTTTCAGAAGAGTGTGGCAAAAGATAGCAGTGGAACAGGAAAAAACCCGAAACTGTAGTTGACACATTCGTTGGTATTTCCTCTTTAAGGTTCTAGCTTCTTAGGTCTTTTGAGATCGCTCCTGGGACCAGGAGTTGGAAGCTGTAGTCTGCTTGGCATAAACTTTTATTTTAGGTTTTCAAGGTAACTTGTACGTAGTTGAATGCCATAGCTGTATTTATGGACTCCATTCCTTGACATATGAGCATAAAAAGCTTATTCCAAATTCTGTTTTGTTTCCATGTTGAAAAAAGAAGGAAAAAAGCACACCTCTTAAAAGTGCCAGTGGAGCGAGCTTTCAAATACCTGAACCGGTGGATTTTTTTAAGTGTAACTTTGTATGTAGCAAGAATTTTAATACATGAGCATAGCAAATGAGTTTTCTATTTTAGAAATATATTTGCCAGGTAGATCTTGTCGGGATTTTTTTTTTAATTGTCCAGCTTTGTCTATTAGCAAATAAACTTTAGCTTCTTTGGGGCTTTGCATTTGAACTCTGAAACTCACTTTATAATAGCTGCTTCTGTTACTTTGACAAACTGTTAAATTGGCACGATGCTGTTTTGCAGTAGAAACGAGTTAGTCAGCTGTTTGGAGTCATGGTTGGATAGAATGAGGGGAACTGGGCACAGGGAGCGGTTGCTTCATAAGCTGGAAAAGGTCAGTCAGCACACGAGGAAAGGACCCGCATGAATGAAATGAGGAAAATGTGAAATGGCAAATTTTAGCTGACGGACAGGTAACATCAGCTAGCTCCTGTAAGCTTCCAGCAGTGACCTGCGAACTACACGTTGCATTTTGAATCCTGTTTGAATGCAGATTCAATAGAGCATTTTTTATGAAATGCTAATCCTTTTAAAAAATTATCAAGATTATTTTTATTTTTTCAAACTTCACTGGGATGTAACTGACAAATAAAATTGTGTATGTTTAAGATATATGATGTGATGATTTGATATATGTATACATTGTGAAAAGATGACTATAATCAAGTTAATTAATATATGTTACCTTACAGTTACCATTTCTTTTGGGGATGAGAACACTTAAGAGTCTGTAATCTTGGCAAATTGCAAATACTTAGCATTATTAACTATAATTACCATACTGTACACTAGATCCCCAGAACATATTCATCTTAAAACTGAAAGTCTGTACCCTTTGACCGTTCTCTCCCCAAACTCAGGTGCAAATCTTTTTAAAATCTAGATCAGTGATTTTTAACCCGTGTGCCAGTAGAGGATCTTAGGTTTGCCACGAAAGTTTTTAAAAATCTTAATTAAATTATTTTGAAAGAAGTTCAAAGCACAGTAAGTGTACATCTCAAAATTAAAATCTCCTTAAGTTGATTATGTGAGTATATCATTGTCATAATAAATGTTTCACTGTTATAATAAATAAACACCAGCTTATTTCTAAAGTGGGTGGAGTGTAGCCTTGGAAAATAAGGTATTGCAGCATGTCCATAGATGGCGCAATTTGACAAGGATTCGCCAGTGAACACCAATGTGTGTTGAAATCACCCAAAATGAATGAAGCTGTATGACCTTTTGCCTGAAATAGTAAGGAGGTGTAGCTTGTACTGAACATGTCATACGGTTCTGTCTGGATTTAAAATAGTGAAGTAGCTGGACACCACTATCTCATATATCCTAGTTTTGAAAATTTTTCAAGTGTGTTTAACACCCATATTTCTATTTAAGAAATATGAGTTGTTTACTTATTATTTTTGATTTGGCATTTTTTATTTTTATTACACAGCATTCAATTAAAATGAACACGTTTTTAAAGAAACAAAAATTAGAAAATAATGCTAATGCTAATAATGCTAATGTGTCAAATACTGCATTATCCAGGACATTGGCAACTCAATTAAAAACAACTAGTCGTCAATATAATGAAGACTGTTTTCATTCAGTTTCATATATAGTAAAGGAAATCTACCCCATGCCACATGTGTAATTTGTGGGGAAACGTTAGCAAATGAAGTTCTGGTTCTTAGTAAATAAGACATTTACAATCCAGACATGACCACTTGTCCAAAAGCAGTGGAATATTTCAAACAACGTACAGGCAGTAATATAAACAAGAAAAAATATGGACCAAATATGCACTGGTATCGGATAAAGCACAAGAAGCAAGTTATATAGTTGCAGAAATAGTAGCTAGGAAAACGAAATCTCGGGTAATTGTAGAATCTGTTATCGTACCAGCCTGTTGTACAATTGTAAAACCAATGTTTGGAGAATACAAAAAGGAAATTTCAAAAATTCTGCTTTTATATAATACAGTTTCTCGGTGTGTTAAGGATTTATCTGAAAATACAGAATTTCAAGTAATATCTCACCTCAAAGAAGTAAATATGTTTGCAATTCAGTTGGATAAATCTACCGACATTGGTGGCCAACCCAACCTTTTAGCATTTGGCAGATTTGTCTATAAAGAAGAGATCATAGAACAGTTTTTATTTTGTTGACCACTCCAAACAACAATAAAAGGCCAAGATATTCTTGATTTGATAAGTAATTACTTTCACTCTAATAACTTGTCTTGGGATTCCTGCATAAGTATTTGTATGGATGGAGCCCTTTCTATGTCCAGAGGTGTAAAAGGATTTGTTATACTTGCTCAAAAAAAAAAAAATCCAAAAATTATTTTTACATACTGTTTTCTACACAGAGAAGTGCTAGCGTCAAAATCATCAGTGTCTGAATTACAAAAGGACCTAGACAACACTATTAAAATTATTAATTGTGTAAAAAGGCCATTGCAATTAAGATTATTTACAGAATTACGTTCCTCAGTGGATGTTTCTCATATGCAGCTCTAATGCATACGGATGTGAGATGATTATCTCGAGGAACAGTTCTATCAAGATTTTATGAATTAAAAGAAATATCAACCTTTTTAAAAATGCATTTATTCTAAATTAGGCGATTTACTTAGTGATGAGGTTTGGTGTAATAAAGTGGCATTTCTTGAGATTATTTCAGTGTTTGAATACTCTTAAGAGTATGCAGGAAAACCACATCTACAGATAAGTTAATGCTTTCAGAGAAAAATTATTGCTCTGGAAGGAAAGGATAAAAGAGAAAATGCAGTAAAAATGTCTAGTGAAAAGGTGTAAATTCGATAAAAATTATATTGAATAAATTTTACAAACTTTAGATTTATTGTGCACAAATTTTGAAAGATATTTTCCTGTACCTACGTTTGACATAATGTCTCTGGATTGGGTGAGAAATCTCTTTGTTTTAAGCACGTGTACATCAGCAAATGTAAATATTACAGAAGAGGAAGAGTTAACAGAAATGAGCAATGACAAAGGATTGCAATTAAAATATTCAACAACAGATATTACAACCTTTTGGTTATCTCTCAAGGGTGAGTTTCCAAATGTTACCAAAAAAGCAAAAGAAATGCTTTTTCTATTCTCAGCATCATATTTGTGTGAAGCAAGCTTTTCTGTAATTAATAATATTAATATTAATTGTTATTAATAATATTAAAAACAAAAATCAGTCATGGCTAGAATCCTTGGAAGAACATTTAAGAGTATGCCTGTCCAAAATTTGACCTTGCAAAGAATAGTCTAAAAAAGGTCAAGCTCAGATATCTCATTAAATGTTAAACAATAATAAACAAATATAAGTAAGTTTTTTAAAGAATTTTAATTGTTATCTTTTTATTACAAATTATGATAAATTGTTCTTTATTTTTTGGCCGTGATAGTACATTTTGTTTGTGTTAATAAGTAAATCAAAAAAAGGATATTATTTTTCTTATTTTTTTTTTGGATCAACATAATTTAAGTGTGCTGAAGAATTTTAACTACAAGTTCAAGTGTTTCATGAGATTTAAAAAAAGCTGAAAAACACTGATTTAGAGGTTTATTATATCAGTAAAGGTCTAGATATATCTTTTAGTCCCTTGACTCTTTTTCAGTCTGAGCAAATGGCTGCAGCAACTCCAGACTTTACACCAAACTTTACACCAAACTACACCCAGAACAGGACACTTGGTTTCAAATACCCAAAGTCCAGAGAGTCTCCTTGATGAGACCATGTTGGTTACACACCCAGCCCTCAACCTCTGTAGTTAAAGGAGTAGAATGTGCTGGGTGGCTTAGCCTCTCTGGTGTGATCTGCTGCAGGAGCCAGAGGCAAAAGCCAGGTCCCTAGAAACCCAGGAATCAAAGCAGCAGTTGGGGATGTTTAGGAAAGGGAGGATAAACGCTGTGTGGAAGGAGGGGCAAAAAAATAGCCTACTGCAACAACCACTGAGAATTTGCAGGTATTTGCAAATCCATGCAAGATCCACAATAAAAGATGCTTAAGTTAATTTTAACTAAATCTGAAAGGACAGGCTGACCTTAGCTGACCTGACAGTTGTTTTGAGTATTAAAAGAGAAAACGTTTATGAATACCTATATTACTTTTATATTCATTCGTAATAATGAAAAGCATCTGAAGAATGTGTTATTCTCAACTATTTTAGGTCTTGTTTTAATTTTATGCATCCCTATTATTTAAAGTATTCATAGCTCAGTATTATTTAGTAAGTTGCATAATATTCCTGGCAAGTTGCATAATATTTCATCATAGAAATTTATTTATTTTGTTAATCATTCTCCCATTCTTGAACCTTCTGGTTGTGTGTCTGTTGTTCAGTTGTCATACATCCTGCTGCAGGGAAGTTTGAAATTTATGGGCACGAACTTTTGTCTACTCCTCCGAATATCTTCCTAGCATTAGAATTAGAATTACTGTGTCAAAGACTCTTTTTTTTTTAGGCATTTGATACACACTAGGAAAATTGCATCCTAAAAAACTCACCCCTTTTTACACCCGCTATGTGTGAGTACCTGTTTGACCACATTCTCATAACCAATCTGATACATAAAGAAAAATATTCCATTTTTCTATTTTGTAACATCTTTGAATTATTAGTGATTTTGAACATTTTAATTCATAAGCCACTTCTGTGTCTTCCTTTGTAATTTGTCTGATTATATTCTTTGCTCAGGGCAGCTTTTCATATCACCACAGAAGCCAGGACAGTGAGGACGGTCCCCTTGATGTTTGTTGTCAGTTTGAACACATTATTGCTGCTTACTGAATAGCCTGCAGCCTTTTCTCCAGTTTTAGCTAAATCTGGAATAATTACTCTTGTTCCCAGGGACGAATTCTATAGGAGTCTAAATAAGACTTCAAAGTAGACAACGTAAGTGTCTAAAAAGGGGATAAATATATGTTATCACATGGATGTGAGTCTCTCCAAAAGCCATCACTTCTGCCACTTCCATGGAAACTGTCTGAATGACCAACGTGTCCCATCAAATTCTTAAAGACAGTAGAAAGTAGACTACGGTGCTTAAAGTTGGGTTCGTTGACTTGGTTTCTTCTGTGGATAGTGTCTTCATCTTTACTTTTTCCCCCTTTTGCTTTACTGTTAAATTGAATGAAGGGCTTGTTCACATACGTAACTTGTGTGTTCAGGTAACTTTTTATGTTATCCAAGACTGCAGTTTTTTCTTTTTTATATGCTCACTATGCAGGGATCTCTCACCAGCCATCTGTGATTGACATTATGTGTAAAGTTAGAGATATTTGTTCATCGCACAGAACATTAATTCAAGTTTAATCACCCACTGGATGGCTTTTGTGTTTTCTCTACCCTGCTGTTGAGGGGTGTGACCTTGAGCCCAGCCCCAGGAAATGTATTCTCAGACAGCTGCAAACTGAAAAATAGACTCAAGGTGTTTGGCATTAGCAACCAACTGTGTTAATTCACTTAGAAGATTTTTTTTTTATGGTAAAATTATTTAGAAAGTGTCTTGATCATTTCTGAAATCACATTTGCAATTAATGTGTTTTCATATGCAGAGATAAAGCCTACTCATATGCTAGCTCCATTGGGGAACCTGCAAAGGTGGGTGGGTAGTTGCACAGATCTGTAACCAGCCGTCCCTGGGTACTCACAGCACAGGAACCTGCTCCTAAAGGGCACCTCTGCGGTTTGGCTTCTTTTGTTCACAGGAAACCTTTGGCTTGGATTTCGTCATTGATAAATTAATTGTTACCTTATGTTGGTAGTGTTTTTTAAATTTCAGATTATTAGACTGTCAACATAGTTTGCATAGAATTAGTTAAGTTCAAGGGCTTGTCCAGAGTCTCGGTTGTGTTTACTCAAATATTGCTTGGAAGCAAGTGACCAATCGAGTTGGCTTTGGGCATTCTTGTGTACAGGAGTTTTCTGTGGTAGTAGCATTTGGTCTGTGTTTAACTTTTTAAAAACATGTTCAGTTGCCTTCAGGTGAAGGAGATTGTAGGCTAATTTATAACCACTGAGTTTAAATCATTACAGTAGAACCTCTCTCTGCAAGTTGACCACCCAAGAGACTGAAACAAACTAGTCAATGTACAGAGATGGTCAACCGAAGGAACTAGGCCTGTGTACTGATCCGTACATGTGGTGAGTGTCCAGTCTAGGAAAATCCACATTAGGTCAGCTGAAGGAGGGCGTTGGTAGAGGGAGGCGGTCCACTGTGGAGGTTCTACTGTAGTATATTTCAGAAACTCCCGTTTTCTTCCTACATTTTTTACGTTCTCTCCGAAAGGCAATAGTAAAACTGTTGGTGATGTTTTAAGCTGTGTGTTTTAAACTTTAGTACTGAGCCAAAGCAGGAAGCAAGACAAAGACACTTACCTGCTCCACTGGGTTCCTGATCATTGCTGCCACTGTCAGGATTCCAGACTGCGGAGAGGCCAGCCGCGTGCCAGGCGTTCTGCACACTCACTTCTCCTTGCTTGCCTTTTTCACTTTTTAAATTGCACTTGTGACCTTGGTTATTTAAATCCTTTTGTGACAAGTCTTCCTTATCATTGTATGCTCTTTGTTTATTTTTACTGAGACAGCCTTCTACTGAGAGCATTTGACATGCTCTAATTTGCTGGATTTTATTTTTCTTTATTTCTTGATTTTATCATGAGCTCCCCCAACTTCTCTGACCTAGCAGAGATTCCTAGGGGAATCTTTGTCTCCTCCCAGCCTCCTGGTCCTTCTAACTTTCCCATGGGAGGGTGCCCCTAGCAGGTCTTTCCTATTTTTTTGTCTGCCTCAGAGCCAGCCTGGTTGCTGGTATTTAGGAAGCTTGAAGGAGCGCAGTGATTTATAAACCTGAAACATCATAGGATGATAAAGAGAGGGCCAGTCAAACTCCCTTCCTCCACCAGGGAAGAGGGGGTGATGGGTAATGATGGACGTTAGGCTGCCAGAGTCGGCGGCTTTATTGCAGCTTACAGGAATCTGGCCACATGTGTGGGAGAATCTGGGCTGTGCATCTCACACCACTCTGTAGTGTAGGAAAGCGCTAGATAGATTTATCAGCACAAAACATAAGAGAATAAAGTATATTGCTGAGGATGTGAGGGCTCCTGTTGAAATATAAGTACCGAGAGTGCTGACTGCCAGAATGTGGATTTATGGGAAATAAAACTCTAAAATACTTTCTCCAACAAAAAAATATTCCTCTTGGAAACAGCTTTTCCTCTCTACGTTCTTAGCTCCCATTGAGCTTAAATTGCTCTCAGTGTTGTGATAATGACCATTCAATATCACAGGTGTGGAAGATGAGCCGGATAAATTAACCAGATGCTGTTAAGTGCTGTTTGCTCAGTGGCTTACTCACTAAAATGCTTTGTATAACATTCGTGCTTAGAAGATCTCTAGGCGTTGTTGGGACTAGAGGGGAAAAAATGGATTTTATTAAATGCCAAGGAAGCACAGACAGATAGTTTTGTGGTAGTTAAATTAGTGTAGAATATTTGTAGAAGAGTAGTGTATCTTTTCTTCAGTCACCAAAGCTGAACTTTTCTTGGCATTCCTACCAAAAAATGTGTTTCTGCTTGAAATTCCTATAGATTAGGATTTTAAAAAAGAAATGAAGAGGGGATGGGTCAGCCCTTCTCCCTTCTGTATGAAATTCTGTGTCATACAGAATAAATACTATAAATCAAATCCTCTATGAAAGTTGCACGGGACAATAATGAGAATGTCTCTATAATTATTAGCTGGCATGTAAGGTTTTATACTGGGTATGGATTGAAAATTAGACTCATGAGTAAAAGTAAAAGATAAAGTCATGGAGAGGAAAGACAGAAATAAATGGTCCACAGGACCAGGCAGTGACAGAGGAGGAAGCAGGCCAGGTGTGAGCAAAGGGAAGCGGACGCAGTGGCACTCCAGAAAGCCGCGTACAGACACGGAACACATTTCAGGTAGGCACTGTCAAGGCCAAATTCATGGCCAGTTTGTGTCCCTAAAATAAAGGAACTGCAATTACTTAAACCTAGTGGGGGAAGACTAACCTGAAAAGTAGTTTTCAAATTTTTGACAAGTTGTTCTCCATTTATGTTCTCTGGCCTCGAGCCAAAGGAAATAGACCAACATTTTAAGAGTGGATGTGGGATCAGTGAGCACGTTATTCTAAAAGCAAGGATGTATTGCTGCATTAGCTAGTCACTGGTTTCTTCCCTTTAAATTTTTGAGATTAGGGCAATTTTTTTTTTTAAATACATGTATTTTATTATTCTTCATTATATTATTCCCCCACCCCCCACCCCTCAGTGGTAAGACAGAATTGATTTACAGAAAAGAATACAGAAAACACTAAAGCTCCTGGTAGAGGGAGAGAATTCAAGTGGGGAGAGAGAAGCTCTCTCCGTTCCTCTCCCAGTCTTTCCCCGGTCTCCTCCTTTAGGCTTTTAGCCTCAGGGTATATATAGGTGTATGGGTTCCTTGGCCAGGAAACGAATGAATACAGTCCCTTCCGCCAGGGGCAAAGTGAATGAGTGTATCAATGAATGG